>JAPZVO010000640.1:0-25000 GCA_029962745.1 Echinometra lucunter
ACATCATATACTTTATTTCCTCTTTTCTTAGTACATCACTCATTAAGAACCTCACTCATCGAAACAAATCTCATATTTTCTGTTTGTAGGGGCCAGCTCATCTTCTCTACCTTGGGACATAAAGAAGAAAATGGTAGATCTGTTTGTTCTGGTTCAGCGATACAGGGAAGAACATGTGCTTCTTAGACGAGAGATGAAGAGCATGCTCCTACACTTGAAGCAACAATTAGCCTCCTGAATGCACAAAAGTACAGGCTCATGATTGAAACGTCAGAAATGAGACTGCCTGTGCAGATTACGTAGTAGTAAGTTGCAGTGCGTGTCCATTTTTTAAAACATGGTATGCAAATATTTACTGCTTTGAGGGACATGGTCATGATGGTTGAAACTGCAGCCCGATATAATCTCAAAACCGTGCTGTCATGACTGTCGAGGGGTATAATGCAGTTTCAAGATCACCAAGAGTTTCGAGTTGTAACTTTGTCCCCAAATGATAAGTAGTCAGTAACTTTGTTTTATATAACGCATCCTGAGTTTGGATCCCCCGCATGGAATAATTTGAGCAAATATAAGTATATATATTTCTTCTGATGGAAAGCAGTATGACATTAGCGCGCTTGTGTATAGCTAACATCATGCTATGCTGTTGCGTCACTTCTGTTTACGTGCAAGAATAATTATGCCCGCCATCCGGTAAATATTTTTCTCTAAACGGCCCGGCAGTCAGTAATGATTTCATACCTGCTGATTTTACCAATCAGAGTCCTAGAATCTAGACATTCGGTGTAATTAGGATAAAGCTATTTCATCATCATACATGGTATGTGGCGTCATTGCTTAATATCCTATCCATCTATCTCCGCCCGCTACGCACTTGCCATTCACCATCTGTCCATAATAAACTAGATAAGAATACAAGATTTATAGTTAAGTTTCAGCAGACATGTTGACTGAAGGCTATTTCAGATATGAGGCGACAAATCTCCGCAACATTTTACATGTTCGGATATGTCGCGACGGACCACCCCACAGTGTGGTACTGAACGCGCATCAACAGGTCAACTCTAAAACAAAAGAAAGTTATGTCAAAAGTTCCACAAACTCATGAAAACATATTTCCTGCTAACATTTGAAGAATTTGATTGGTTTGCAGCATTTTGCAACTATGTGACAGCAGTCCATATCCCACAGACAGGTACACTAAAATGCTGCGGGGATTTGTCTCATAATATCTGTACAAGCCTTTATTCTTTCCCAAATGAAAATTTTGGTTATCTACAAGGCAATACCTTTCCACTCACATGGGTGATAATCAGATAAGGAAAGAGTGATAATACTGATAATGGTCAGGATGATGACAATGATAAGAAGTGAAAGAAGAAAACTAAAGACATGTTTAAATTATAGATTTTATTTTGTGCTGTAACTATTTCTTTTCCACAGAGTCCCTTGTAGTAATATGCGCTTTACAACAATTGTCTATTCTTTTTATTATTCATTGCATTTTTTTTCTTCCTGAATTCGCTGAAAGCAGCTAGGCCTATGCTCTGGCAAAGTGAGTTCCAGTGAAATTATGCAGTTATGGATGTAGAATAGCTATACCCCCCCCCCCCCCCTCCCCCTCTACATGCAGGTACTACAACGAATATATATTAATGTTGAAAATTCTGTTTTGGTACCCGCTCGTGTTCTTTGTATGATGATTTTTATCTCAATCTTATTAATGTTATAGGATTACAGAAAGGTATGTTCCTCCTATGGCAAGCAGGCAAGAAATGAAAGGGATTGTGGCTTGAACTGCAAAGGGATCAAACACACATCACGTCTGTTATCTGATGCTGTCGTTCAATTCAGCAGAGCCCTAGGTCCAGACAACCACCTGAGTGAATCCAGCGAAACGAAAGTTCAGATGATAGTGCTGATGAAACTTAAGGAAATATGAATATAATGTGAAACACAACTTTTGGCACGGATTATGCATGTGAATGATCTCGTTTGGAAGAGAATATTACACAAGAAATGTGTAATCAAACTTGTTAGTAGTAGTGGTGGTAGTAGTAGGAAGAGTAGTAGTAGTAGTAGTAGTAGTTAGTAGTAGTAGTAGTAGTGCGTAGTAGTACTAGTACTAGTAGTTGTTGTTGTTGTTTGTAGTAGTGACAGCGGTTTATGGTAGCAGTAGTATTGTAGTTGAGGCAAATTGCGTATGCATTTGTGATTGAAAAGCCTCTCTGTATTGTTTAATTTTTCATTTGTTTGTCCCTTTCTGTTCTGAGAGCAGTAGATCTAACCTGACCCGGTCTGTCTGAGACGATAAAAGACCGAAGGAAACAAATCGCCATATTGCGCAGTTGGGGAGGGGGTGTATCAGTAATCGAAATATGATGCTCTTTCATATTTCTCCCCAACCATGCTGATTCGTTTACAGAATTTGTATACACTTTTAGCAAGGAAATAATGCCAACAGTTTATCCTGAATACATTGGTGGAAAATAACCCCACTCCGGGAAGAGAAATTTCTGTGGGTCGTACGCGTTGTCAAGACGTTGTCTAAGAGGATGCGGACCACAGTCATCCAGCAAAATATAATAAGTGTGTGAATAATTCACTTATGCAAGTAAATTTTAATATGTTCACCACACTACCACAAGTGAATTCTTAATACATTATTTACACAGGATATCTCCTGCTCTTAGAACAGAAGAGGACAAGTTCTCCATTTCAAAGTATACACAAATGATGGACACCACCCTAACAGTTATAAACAGAAAGTACAGGAAGGCTTTTAACTCACAAATGTATACGCAATTTAGCTATGTTGCAATATTTATGGCATGGTAGGGTATCATTATGATTTAAATAGCTTACAATATCCCTCAAATCACAATTAACATGCTCTTTAAGTGAAGAATATTCCTGTACAATTTAATCATTTCAGCTAATTTTATTGTTTTCATTGAAGGAGGGTCTTAACCTTCTCTTTCTTCTTTTTCCAAACTTTACTTTTGTATTGTCATTATATAGTAGTACGATATCTATAATTGTTACTGTGTTTCCGCATCTTTCTTATTTATTGTCTTAGTTACATGTATGATATCAGTAAATTAATGAAGGATTTTGTTACTTGTGATGTGCATATCCGCAGTTGTAATTATGGGCAGTTTCTCACCTGTTTTATGGAACCATGATGCCCAGATCTGGCAGTGAATTTGATGGGATCTGATACTTCAAAAGCTTATAATTTCCAAAGGTTCTTAGTGTAATTAGGAAGTGTTAGTTATTTAATAATCATTACTTATTAAATATCAGTTCATTGAATATCACAATTGGTTTTCGAGTGGATCTAACAAGTTGCAGAAACTTATTTAAGTGAATATTATTTTTATCACTGATATCTTTATTGTTGTTATATCATAATTATCATTATTGTTATTATTGTGGTTATTTCAATTTCTGTACACATTCGACCAATTATTATCAACTGCAAAATCAATTAGCAGTTAATGTAACAGATTGACATGAAATCTTTGGTTGAAGCGTGTGTACATGTATTCCATTACTCAGCTTCATATACCCTGAACATTCAATTTGAATGTTCTATTTGAAAAGCCCATAAAGGTGCTTTCACACATGATGGGACAGTGTGGTACCACTGTGGCGCCACACTGTTTTGTCTTCACACATGATTGGACTTTGTGTCACCACATATGCTAATGAACGCGCATATAACGCGTCAACTCTCAATAAGAGAGCATAATGTCAACACTTGCGCGAGCAATCTCATGTCAAAAATTTTTGCGCTAACTTTTTATGAATTTGATTGGTGCGCATTTTTGGTATCTAGGCAGCAAACAAAAGTGTGTCCTGCCTCGGCGACATTTTTTGTCGCCCTATACCCCAAAGGCTTGTACACAAAAAAGTATGGTGACACAGCGTGTTACCACACTGTCGCATCATGTGTGAAAGCACCTTAACATCTCTAGTTTACGGTGTGTCAGGGTATATGGCGGAAAATGACGTTAATTAATTTATTAATGTTGTTTATGATTTTCTTTTTTTTTTTTCTTTTTAATCAGACGATTTCTGGGTTATCTTCCCTTGTTAATTTTCTTCTTCACGCCGATGCCTAAAATCCCATGATTACTCAGATCTGCTTTACGTACTAATAACTGTCTGTACATACAATATGTATTTCTTTTTATGTGGATGCCCTAATTGATTTATAGATCCTGTGTATATATTTTTCGACATGGTGTTGCTGTAATTTGTTTTCTTTGATGATATTATTGAACATTTGACCAAATAGGGCCTCATGGAAGATCACCATTATTGGTGAAATGTGCTACCCTGTATAAATATCAGAAATAAATGAATGAATAAATGAATAAATAGATAAATGAATAAATGTATAGTCATCGCCTTCGGAAAATAAGGGCAAAAGTAATTGCCTGCACAACTTTTTAAAAGATGTTAACATGTTAATCACCATAACCTCACAATCAAAATTTGTTGGAATTTTTATGTCATCTTCGTTGTCGAATTTCGAGGACTCGATTTCTTCGGTACAAATATAGCATTTTAATAACCTCTATGTGCTTTCAATTTGGTGGGCGTACTCTACAATCCTGTGTCATGAGAGCGCGAGGGTAGAGCAGATCGAGCGTATCATTCTTACTGATCTTTGCGGCATTCATTAAGAAACTATAATTTTCAGGTTTCAGCTCCTAATTTTCTCTTTCTCTCCAAGTGAAACTCGACTTTAGGTTTTCGGACTGGAAGCTGAGAAAACTCGACACCCTCCTCTCTTTCCGAGTGGAACTCGGCTTTAGGTCTTCGGACTGGAAGCTGAGAAACTCGACACCCTCCTCTCTTTCCGAGTGGAACTCGGCTTTAGGTCTTCGGACTGGAAGCTGAGAAAACTTGGCACCCCCCTCTCTTTCCGAGTGGAACTCGGCTTTAGGTCTTCGGACTGGAAGCTGAGAAAACTCGACACCCTCCTCTCTTTCCGAGTGGAACTCGGCTTTAGGTCTTCGGACTGGAAGCTGAGAAAACTCGACACCCTCCTCTCTTTCCGAGTGGAACTCGGCTTTAGGTCTTCGGACTGGAAGCTGAGAAAACTCGACACCCTCCTCTCTTTCCGAGTGGAACCCGGCTTTAGGTCTTCGGACTGGAAGCTGAGAAAACTTTGGCACCCCCCCCCCCCCCTCTCTTTCCGAGTGGAACTCGGCTTTAGGTCTTCGAACTGGAAACTGAGAAAACTCGACACCCTCCTCTCTTTCTGAGTGGAACTCGGCTTTAGGTCTTCGGACTGGAAGCTGAGAAAACTTGGCACCCCCCTCTCTTTCCGAGTGGAACTCGGCTTAGGTCTTCGGACTGGAAGCTGAGAAAACTCGACAACCTCCTCTCTTTCCGAGTGGAACTCGGCTTTAGGTCTTCGGACTGGAAGCTGAGAAAACTCGACACCCTCCTCTCTTTCCGAGTGGAACTCGGCTTTAGGTCTTCGGACTGGAAGCTGAGAAAACTCGACACCCTCCTCTCTTTCCGAGTGGAACTCGGCTTTAGGTCTTCGGACTGGAAGCTGAGAAAACTCGACACCCTCCTCTCTTTCCGAGTGGAACTCGGCTTTAGGTCTTCGGACTGGAAGCTGAGAAAACTCGACTCCCTCCTCTCTTTCCGAGTGGAACTCTGCTTTAGGTCTTCGGACTGGAAGCTGAGAATACTCGTCTCCTTTCTCTCCGTCCGGCTATAGGTCTTCGGACTGGAAGTTGAGAAAACTTGGTATTATACCAAAGAAATTAGCCTTCATCTCTTCAGGCAAAAGATGTGAATGTTAACATGGTTAATCAAAATGTTCCATGGTATGAATTTGACTGACGAAAAGGAGAGATGTGTGTGTGTGTGTGTGTGTGTGTGTGTGGCTTATTATGAGGAACTGTAGAAAAGGATAGGCTATTTGTGTGAACTCGAATTTTTTGGTACAAAGAAAGGATATGGTGGGTGTAATTTTCTAGCGAGTTCTAGCAAAGCAATGAACATAATGAAATAGACAGGTTGTGATCGTTCAAAAGGAAGCACGTATGATGACTGATAGCCCTCATCCCTCTCCGAGTAGTGACCCATATATCAGCCTTACCTCAGTGTAACTCAATCCTAACATAACCTAACCTCAACCTTTACTAGTACTACATTCCTTAGCTCAAACTAGTTAATCCACTTGCAACCCGAACATTATAACCCTAACCCTAGCCAGCCCCCTAACCCTAGGCGTGACACGATAAACCCTGAGTCAACGCTAAACCTCGCTCAATCTTACATCCCACCCTTACTTTTACCTCGATCTTAACCCTAACCTTATCTCTAACCCTAACCTTTACCTGAAACCTTTCCCTCTTTTATAACTGAACCCAAAGGACCTTACATCAACCCTAACCCTCGCTGAATCCAATATCTGAACCTACCTTGAAATTTCGTTCTAATTTTGTCCCTAAACGTAAGCCTAACATTAACCCTTGCCCTATTGCAATAATATAACCCAGTTTACGTAACCCGAGCCCTAACCCTTACCCCCTCCTCCAACGCTTACCTTTAACTTTAGGTTTAACACCAGCCCTAGGCCCTAGCACCTAACCCCTAACCCTAACCCTAACCCTAACCCTAACCCTAACCCTAACCCTAACCCTAACGCTAACCCGTAACCCAACCCTAACCCCTAACCCTAACCCTAACCCTAACCCAACACTAGCCATAACCCGAACCCTAACCCTAACCCTAACCCTAACCCTAACCCTAACCCTAACCCTAGCCCTAACCCTAACCCTAACCCTAACCCTAACCCCTAACCCTAACCCTAACCCTAACCCTAACCCAACCCTAACCCTAACCCTAACCCTAACCCAACCCTAACCCTAACATCACCCGACCCTATCCCCTATCTTAGTCTTCTTTCGTCTTCTTCTTTCTTATTCTTCTTCGTTCTTCGTCTTCTTCTTATCTTCTTCTTCTTATTCTTCTTCTTCTCTTTATTCTTCTTCTTTCCTCCTCCTTTTTCCTTCTGCATAGTTCAATAGTTCAATATATTTTTCATCTTGAAAAAAAAAACAAATTATGTTAAGTAATCAAACATATGTAAATTTATATATAAATGATATATTTACATTGCTTTTATGATAATGCACAAGATATATGTGAATACCATATTCAAGATTATACAGTTTGTTTGGTTATCTTAGTAAAGATAATTTATGGAAATTGATTCATGGAAGATCCACTAATAGCAGTGCTTGTAGAATGTGGATTCCTAAAAAAAAATTAATGGCATGCATAGATTGAATATGAATAAAACTATTTTTTAAGATGCATGTAGGGCATTGATTAAAAGGGCTTCTAGGTCTTATTTCAGTTTTACTTTCATTTCTTCCTAATGATAATAGTGATGATTATAATCATGATAATGGAAAATAATTCAGCTAATAATGATGAGATTTTTTTCCTGTTTTTCCTTTACGTTTTTTTTTTGTCAACATTATTTTGCATTATTGTTGGATGTTCTGCAAATGATTCTTCTAGTTTTCTGTCTTACAAGCTTGTCATTCCCCCTTTTTGTGGTGTGGGGGGAGTTGCAAGTCAGTTGTTTTCTTTTTGTTTTCTATTTCTTTTATTTTTCCCCTCTCTTATACACCATCGAAATACTTTGAGCGGAATATAATGCTACTATGCAATGAAATACATGTATATGACTTATACTATGATTCTGCACTTATCTCATTTAAAATAGATGTAGAGTTCTTGTAAAAATCCAGTTTAGTATCTATTCTTCTTCTTCTTCTTCTTCTTCTTCTTCTTCTTCTCCTCCTCCTCCTCCTCCTCCTCCTCCTCCTTCTTCTTCTTCTTCTTCGATCTTTTCTTCCTATAATATTCTCTACACTTTACATTCCAACATGCTTTTTAAAGCGTAAAGGTTTTTTTCCAACAATGATAGCTTCATTTTGGGACTTTGGAGCCCTTATCCCATCAAATTAGCTTCAACTCATTTTCTTTCTACTTTATATCCTTAGGTTCCTACTTTTCTTGAAAATTATACATGCACCAATTTTACGATGAAAAAAATAATGTTATTCAATTTATATCTACTCACGCTCCCCTTCTTCCTCCTACTCTTCCTACTCTGTCATTCTTCTTGTTCTTGTTCTTCTTGTTGTTATTTATCCTAAAACCTCTGTTTCTTCTGCTGTTGCTTCTTCTTCTTTCTTCTTCTTCTTCTTCTTCTTCTTCTTCTTCTTCTTCTTCTTCTTATTCGTATTTTCTCTTCTTAATTGTTGTTTGGATCACTGGATGAAGGAAATCTTTTATTCACCAAAGATCATTTTTTCCCATCTTTTTTCCACCATTTCCTTTGTCGAGTTATACTCATATGATTATCAGAATAACTGATATCAGAATACTGCTCATTAAGTCTACCATTATTCCTATAAATCTATAATTTATGATTTCCTAAATCTTTCTAGTTTGATTCCATTTCACTTCTTGCAACATTATTCTCCTTTTGTTTGTCATTTACATAACAGGTTTTTTCTCTTTTTCTTATTTTCTTTTCTAGTTTGCCAAGCAGTTTGTATTGATTGTAAAAAATAACTCACTGGCAGTTACAATGATCTATTCTCTTGTTTCCATTTCAAAAGTTTATTATGGATTTGTTCTCAGCTTATACCATAATTTTGGGCTATAGCTTAAACGTAGAGGGAGCCTTGCTTGGATGGAAGGGGGGGGGGGGGGGGGGAGCAAACACCGGTCACCACACTGCTTGAACTGTGTTTATGCCATCTGCCTTGGCATGCTTGGTGAGGCTTGGTGTTCGTTTCCGTTGTGTGAAGGAAAGTTCTGTTGGTTGCTTTTACTTTTGACGAAGATACAGTTGATCAATTAATTGTCCGGTATGTATACAAAATACTTCTACCGCTTATAATCTAGTTTCAAATGATTTTTTATCCTCACAAATAAGTGTAGGTATTTCCCCGTCATAAATCTAGTTACACAGAATTAGTCTTAGATCTATGCTCCCGCAGTCTCCTTGTACCATAGTATGCATGAGTGTTATTAAACAAAATGGTCAGTGACTTACTTTTTAGCTATCTTTCTCGTTAAGTGTGATTCCGCGAAGAAGAAAGGGAATGGATATGTCGTGGCTTGTATCGTCTAATGGCATTCCTGAAAGTCGTCAAGTCCACGCTGTAGGTATTCATTTGAAAGATTTTTCTTTCAGTTTCCACTGGATTACTTCTCTGGTTTTCGAAAGTTTTTCTTTTTTGATAAATTCTTTAAACATACTGTTTCTGCCTCTTCATACAGTGATAATTGAACGGTTTATAAATTTCATGCAGAGTTACTGAATAAAAGATTCCCTTGACAACTAAGGACTTGCCCGAGGCTTGTCTGGCAACAACAAATTTTGTAAACTGGATCACATCAACGCAAAGGCCATTATGAACTGAATGTATAGATGATAATCAAGGGTTCTGGAGAGAAGCTTACATGAATTTGAATAGACTAGCAAACCGGTCTACGTATACTGAGGGTTTTTTTTATTTCTCAAAAAAAAAAACCTTTTGAAGTAAAAGGTCACTTAAAATTGGTGTTAATATGTTTTGGTAAATATGCTCGAAATCGAATCGCCGAATATGCAGTAAACTAAAAGTAAAAGAAAATAATCTTTCAAATGTGTGTGATCCCTGAAGAGGAAAAACAACTTTATCAACACTCGATGCCAGGAATTACAGGGGTGTATCTGCATGACCGTACGATATGAGGGCGGGGGCGAAATTTTCGAAATACATTTTTTAAATAACAATTTTCAGAAATTCCGCCAAACGTTTGCGCCCAGGGCATCGGTTCATAAAAGTTGTCAGCACTGACAAGTTGTCATTATCTGACAACATAAGGAAAACCTGCTGTTTTGATTGGCTGAGAAGCACTGGTCACTGATTGTTACGGCAATTTTTAGAGAAAGACAACTTTCATAACACTGTGCCAAGATCCTTCAATTTCAATTTCAAAAATGCAAAACCGCCATCGTGACCAGTTCATTCGCTTCGCTCAATTGCTTACGATTTTCTTCGAACATTTACGTATTCCCCCCCCCCCCCCGGGCTAGGTAAACAACAACAACAACAACAAAACACAACAAACGAACAAAAAAAAAAAAAAAAACCCAGCTTATACGACCCTGTATATCTGCTAATTCTGTAAACCTTACAAACCATTCACCTTCTCATTCTTTGCACCAAACGGGCCAACTCAATCTGGATGTGATGTAAACGGTACTGGGTAACTTGTTACTGCAAGATTACATTCAAATAGACTCTACTTACATGAACTATCCCATACCAGCAATGGTGTACCCTATACGTATTTTATGCAAATTGACATTAATTCGTATTCAAAGTGCATGTCATTTGCGTTTCCACCTTTTCTTTGAATTTTCATGAAATGATGCTACTTTGATCCAAATAAACTGAACCAGTAAATTTTACAAAATGATTGTGGCTGTCTTACCCCAGAGAAGTAAGAATATATATTAATGTCAGAATTATATCCACTTCTTCTTCTTCTTCTTTGGCCTTCTTTCTCTCTATCATTAGTATTTTTGAGGGGATCCCTCTGAAAAACAGCTACTACCTGAGAGAGAGAGTGACAAAGGGCTATGCAGGGCATGTGCATACGGTAAATAAATCGGAATTATTTTTTTCATTCCCTATATTTATTTGGGCACATCGGCGAATAGCCACTTTGTTTTCTTTTGTGTTTTTGTTTGTTTTGCTTTGCTTTGCTTTTTTGTTGCATTAGTAGTGTTTTACATACCAGCATTTCGATTGGCATAACTGAAGAATGTTATTTTCCGACCCTTATATTATAGGCCGAATAATGTTTCTAGCTTTTCTCTTTGAATTCGTATTGTTATTTTTTTTTTTTTTGCAATGATTGCTAATTACTACATATAGTAAATAACACTGCTTTTTCAACAGATTGCGACTTTACTGAGTTACATCTTAAGAAATAAAAATGCCTAAGGCCAAGTGCAAAGTCAAGCATTTGGAGGTAAGTTATTACAATAGTTCAGTTTTCTTAATTGTTGCCATCATAATTATTGCAATGGTAACGTGTATGACGATAAAGGCTGGCTGTTCTATCTCTCTGAAATAAAAATCAAATGTTAATACGAGAGTGGTCACTCTACAAAGGCTGGAATCTATCATAGTGTTGAATCCAGCATGTTCAGAGCGTTAATCTAACATTTTAAAAAGTGAAGTCATTTTTTCTACCCTTGTAAATGGTGATGACATATTTAAGTTTTAGAGTGAAATGATATCTCTTTTGACATGATGGACCGCAAAGGTAAGCCTGGCAGCATACATGCTTGTTATATTTTAACAACAGAACAAATCCCTTCATCGCTCTGTGAGTCTCGATGGCACACAATGACACCCCCACACGCATCCTATATAAATAAATATATATATATATATATATATATATATATATATATATATATATATATGTGTGTGTGTGTGTGTGTGTATGTATATAAATATATACATACACACACACACACACACACACACATATATATATATATATATATATGTCTACAAATATTTTTATATGTACACACCCTCACACACACGCCTCGCACAAAGTAACATTTTGTCTTTGGATCATAACTCAAATACGGTGTGTTGTATCGGACAACTTTTAACATAATCTGAAAGAAAATTTAATTCCAAACATTTCGATACTTTATTTGTCGAAATTGAGTTAAGAATGTGGTCACAATTATCATAAGCAAATATCCCCCAAATAAACGTTCAAGCAATCTCTGTTAACATGACAGTGTCTATCACAGAATGGATTTCTGGCTGTCAAGTTCATCTCTACGCCTAGAGCACTCTACTGAGTGGACAGGAAAAGTGTCAGCGCTCAAAAGGATGCGTTCATTGTCCGAAAATGAAAGATGGTATCTTGCTGGCATCCATTGCCTCATGCATTTGGAATGACTTTGATTTCACATGATTTGACTGTCAATTATCATGTTTATAGACATCTCTGTGTTTGTGTTTCTTCCCTATCATCCGTAAACAAAGAGATAAAGTTGACAGCTAGAAATCCATTCTGTGAATAGACCCTGCCATGGCAATACGGGTTGCTGCACTTTTAGGGGTATTTGCATATGAATCGCCGTTTTGCTAACATTCTTTATTCAGTTTCAACCAAATTTAATTTAATTTAATGTTTGAAATTAAATTTTCTTTAATTTATGATCCAAAGGCAAGGTGTATATATATATATATTTATATATATATATATATATATATATATATATATATATATATTCCATTTTATTTATGTGTAAAGTCTTAATCAGCTTCCTTCTTTTTTAAAGCACGATGTACAAGCATATCTCAAAGAAAAGAAGAGAGTAAAGCAACAGCGGAGACGAGCGAGACGCAGGCAAAATGTAATGTATTTTGATAGAATGTGTTGTACTTATTTGGTCAAATATGATTTTCTCGTCTTTTCTCGTATTTCAACTATTTCTAATTACGAACAGGACAGTAACATGCTTAAAACACATCTTTCTTATACCTGCTGTTTAGTAAGCCAGTTAAAAGCAGCGATTCTGCCCTGAAGTCGCACCGTTGGCACAACCAGTTCCTGTAACACATACCATAATTTATCCAAATATATCATGTATATGTAGCCCCCAAGGTCCCCCATATTATGTAATCATTATTATGTTGATATTTTGTTCAGTGATAAACATAATGAAGCTTAGATATGATTTAATTTAGTACAATTATCTTTACAAGTTTAAGGACTAGAACTGGAAATATTTCATGACACTGCAGTGATAAAAATCACGAGGGGGGGGGGGGGGTGCAGGAAAGCTGTGTTTTATACAGACCACCTCTTTCTCTCATTTGCAATGCCTTGCTTGAATTTCATTTATTCTTGTTGTTAAAGATTCTATTGATATTGTTCATGAATGTATTCTTTTCAGTCCAGTGGAAAGAAATAAATGAACTTGAACTTTAACTTGAACTTTAAAACCCCACGAAATCCAAAGAATATAACAACGTCTGTAGTACAAGGAATATCAAATCTACATATGAAGTTGAAATATTGTGTGCTCTTGCTGATATAAAATTTATGAACAGATTCTTTTTACATTCTTACATTCTTACATTCTCATCTCACTGCAGAAAAGCCAAGAAGAGTCCAGGGACCATGAGGTAAATATTGGTCAATTTAGAGAGAGGCAATTTAGAGAAAGACAAATTCTGTTTAATACATGTATATGGAGTTTAAACCTACATTATTAGTAATATCTTGCGGATATTATAAGAATACCCCCAGTTAAGAACCTAAAATGAGAGTAGTTTACCTTGTTTGGCTATTTTTTTTACAGGTTGAGCCCCGTATGAAGTGTTCATCTTATCATAAGATCATTTTCTTTTGGTTTTAAGTTTCAGCAGCCGGACCCATTCTAACGATTTGTATAGAACAGTCCCCCCAAATATGTTGCTCATTATTTTGCCTATTATTTTCATTTTATACATAGGAGGAAACCTCGCATATGGCCTCGGATTCGATAGAACAGGATAATCACGATAATCAGCAAGGTCTAGTGGTGAGGCTAGAACTTTGATTTGTTTCCCATACCTCAAAATAAAGTTGATTTGAAATGTTTTTTCTTCTCTGCCAAAGTTTTGACAGGAAATGGCATAACAATCCCCCCCCCCCTTCATCTCTCCTATCCCCCCGAAATTGCAAGTATCAATGGTGATTAATTGTCAAAGGTGCCTGATAAAATGAGAAATATTTTTAAATTTATTTGTATTATGTGGGGAAGCTATGATAAATGCGGTTTTCATAGTGTAGGTATCATGGATTTTGTATGATGTACGTTCTTTTCCCCAAACCGCTGGGCTTCATAATTAAGTTTAGGGTCTTCGCCGTCTTCGGTGCAACACATCATCCTCGAAATTACAATAAATGAATCACACTCTTAATGACATGGATGGATAGGTCGTATATATTTTTCAGCTATTAGCTCTGATCATGAGTAGTCCTGATTACTCAAGATCTCAAACCGAAACTTTAAATCGAGATGAACACAAATAATTCCTTTGGGATGTACAAGTGGAAGATTAAGAATACTTCCCCGTATTCACTTATTTTACTACCACTACGTAATTCAATAAAGAAATGTCTGCTATGGCATACGTACCTTCCATCGATCTTTGTTGTTTGTTTTTAACTTTACCAAAAAGCTTGCCTTCACCTTAAAAACATGATGATACACATGCACTCTTAAAATCATAGACTTATTTCCACGGCACTCAATTTGAAATCATTTGAAGTTTTACATTTTAGACCCTTTCATGAATTTATGATAACAAACATAGCTTAGCACGTTTTGGCTAGACTTCACACTATTTTGTCCAGTAAGTTTTCAGTGAAAACTATTCCTCAGCATGTGCCGCTGAATTCACTTTCAATTTTCTGTTGATATTCTTTTTCCATTCATCTCACAATACAGGGCTTGAAACTCCGTGAAACTCAGTTTAGATGGCCATCCCATGGTGAACAGCAAGCGGAGAACCGTTCCCGAAAGCCATCAAAAGTTGAGGTCTTAGAAAAGAGGCTTGGTGATCTACAGGCAGAGTACTCGAACCTCCAAAAAAGGCATCGGCTTTGCACACACGAACACACCTCCCCTTTAGTGAGCCAGAGAGTAGCAGGTATAGTGGAGAATAGTGTCCTCAGCGATACTTACAGTCATCACCAGTCGCAGTTAGATGATATTGATGTAAGGCAGATTAATAGTGATGTTTTGAGCAATAAAAACGTGATCAAACTAAATGATAAACTGGTGTATTACACATACAGAGAAGATGGTGAAATGAAATGGGTAAAATTGTATAAGAACCAGGCGAATACCGCTGTGCTTGAACACAAAATTCTCATAGCTAATTTGGATGTACCTTTCATAGCGAAACCCTCAGGAGTATCATATGATTGGAATTTTTATCGCGGTAACCCCATGCTAGTGTATCGCATACCATATTGCTATCAAACCTACAGAACAGTTCATACGGAGCTCTCCCGCATGGGACTAAATAAAGAATCTTGGTTTAATATCTGTTTGTCCCTTGCCATATCATTAAGGGATTTGCATGATAATGGGTATATCCATAATAGTATATTTCCGGAGAATATTCACGTTGTGTCTGGCGGCTCATCGGTTACTTGTTGCCTGGATGAGTTCTCCAAATCCTGTGCTGTCGAGACAGCAAGACCTCTCACTGCTCGACAAGTAGAGGAATTGGAGGGAGTGCGACAATTCATTGCTCCTGAAATTCTCAATAGAAAGTGTAGTCCTACGAAGGAATCCGATATATTTTCTTTCGGCCATGTGCTAATTACAATTTGCATAAGGAAAGATTTATTAAGAACAATTTTAAAAGTAGGGAACAGTTGCAAGTGTGAAATAGCAGATAGAAGACCAACAATGAAGGATGTGTGCCAACATTTAATCTCTATCGGAGAACGTAATCGTTACAATATGAACGAACTTGCATGAACCTCATTTTCAGTAATGTTTAGTTTCTACGTAGGTGTTATTTGCTGTTTATATATTTTAAGAACACGTTGACATTATGTTGTTCTCTTTGTTATACATGCAAGTACATGCAATTTCGATTATGATGTCCAAAGTAGCCGTTATTGCGGCAACATTTGCTATCATAAATTGTGAGCATAACTGACTGAAGGACGTCGACCTCGCATTATTTCGGTTATACAATGTATCTATTCCTGTGTTACGCATATTCTTTTAGCATGGGTAAATGTCATGACTATTTACAAACACTTACATAGTGAAATTATGATCCCTAACTTTTTGTGAATATATAAAGAAAGATTCAGTGTTAATGCTGGGGGACGTAAACTACAGAAATGTAACGTTACGTTCACATAACAGCGATTACCTCATTTTACAGAAATTTGCCCATACCTGTATGAGACATTAAGCATAAATGTGTCTCGTTGTCCTCTCTATGATCTCTCCCTTATTTCAAGATCTAATTCAATATTTTTGGCAGGTCTTGTCAACCTCTCCTTTGCTGTCTCTTTCTCTCTCTCTCTCTCTCTCTCTCTCCGTCTCTCCATGTCTTTCTTCCTATCCCTTATTCATTCTCCTCCTCTTATTGAAACCATCTCTTCCACTCTCCCTCTCTCTCTACCATGTAACTTTCATACATTGAGTAGTTCAACATCGAACGTTAAAACGCAATCTTTGACACGAAAATGAAATTCCAATATTTTACTTGTCATAACACTGGTGTCTTTTCACTTTAAGGTTAACTATTTATTAATCGTGAACACATGTATTATAAAAAGCAACTTGAAAACAACCTGAAGTTGTGGCAGTGGAATTAGTGCATTTCATAACAATGGTAAATTTATTATCCTTAAAATCGTCGATTTGTTTCATAATTCTTATTTTCCAGGTATCCACTTTCAATTATTAACGATGATCGGTTACAATAATGGTAATACCAGTCGTAGTCCTTACTAACAAAGTGAACTTTTCGTGAGGAAATGACAACGACAACTCAGTCACAACTCCAATTTAGCTTTTGAAAACCTTCCATAAACAAATTTGTATACTAATAATTATGTTCTTTGAAAATTGCATCTCAACGCTGATAAACTATCAATATGATATAGCTCACACCGCACACAGTTGATGGCTATATAAAATTCCTTCCACATGCCTTATCCAGTATGTCACTAGCACAACAAAATTGGAATTGCACCTGTGTGCACACTCTAAATTCTCTAGTAATATTGTTTTGTTGTCTTGTAATCTATAGATCAATAGATCTATAGATAATATGGATCTACTAATGTACTGTCTTATATCTCCTACAACTCAACAAAAACAAAACTCCATACCATGAACTTCTGGCCGCTATTGTTTTCTTCATTTGTAACGATGGACCACACGTCCGCGTACTGGCTTAGAAGAAAAACTAAATAAGGAAAATGTTGCGAATCGTTCGCCATACAAGTAATTGAACAAAAATACAAGCCCTAAAAACTTAATGTCCATGTTGTCCATATGCTTTTAAAACCATCAAACCCCAATACCACCTGTTTGGTTTTCAGACCCCACCTACTCAAAACAAAACAAAAACCAAAAAAAAAAAAAGTAAATAAATCCGCAGCCCCTGAATTATATAATCATTCTGCGAAATGATAGCGCATAAGCATGTGCAGTTTACTTAAGGCACAATGGTTAGTAAACATTATTTTGTCCTTAATTCAGGAAGTACCAATGCAGTATTACGTGAAAAGTGTATCCCTTGATAACATCCGCAACTGGCGTTTGTTATTGACGAAGACTTTCCAAGGCAAATGGATAATAACACAACTGGGAATAAGAGGTATACCTGAGGAAGGAAGCGATACACATATAAATTTGGAGATTCACAAGGAGCAATCCTTTGAAATAAAGTACGTCACTGCACCCTTGAAGGTGAAAAATGCTTCGTAGGGTGCAAAGCTGACTGGAAGACCGGACTTGCATTTTGTGCTCTCACATCTTTTTTAAGGTGAAAATTACTCTCTTTGAATGACAGCTTACTCCTTCTTCATTTCTTGTATCTTCGCCACCTATAAAGAAGGATGCAAATAAAGGTAAAATTAGAAATTCAATCAAATAAAACATGCAAATTATGACATTGGTCTGTCTAAGAAATTCAATTTAGATTGAAAATTAAAAAAAACTAGTTCAAGAACATTGTCTGCAACGAATATTGCATTATTCATAACCACTTTTCTATTTTTAACAGTTAACGAAACCATCAGATCGTTCCATAAATTACATCCCATGAAAAAATTTGAATAAAATATGAGTGTGACCAAAATAATTAAAATAACAAGGAGTTATTAATGCCTATTCTATTTTGGGGCTTTCCAAATTTGGACAACGGAAAATCGTCTGCATGCCATGCAAATCTGACATGAGGGAAGTATATTCTTGTAAACCTAAAGCGGGAAACCATCTTCATCTTATTATTCTTTGAATTATAATGAGCGTAATGAAAATGCCTTTGTCATAAAAGAAAATATTGTCAAAGGAATAGCATTTGTGTTGATGATAGAAACTGAAAATGGCATATTTTGTATAATGTACAAAGATGAAAGCTGAAATCATCAGGAGAAAAGATAAGTGATGTTGTTTCCTCTTCTCCTCAAACTTCAGCTATTTTTCTTTTTAAAAGAACGAACAGCGAAATATTTTCATTTGATACTACTACTACTACTACTACTACTACTACTACTACTACTACTACTACTACCACTACTACTACATTGTGCATTTGCATATTCTAACTTTTCTGTTGATTTCTATACTGTGTTTTAAAACGAAATTAGTTTTGATGCAAGGCACGTATGATTTTGTTTGTTGGTATTTGTTGTTTCTGATTATTTCAGCTGTAAGCATTTTTTTGTGTGTATATTTTGTACAAATGTATTTATTCATATGTGTGAAATTACATCATTTGGATGTGAAAAATTTCTACTTCAGCCTATGTATGGGCAACACATGAACCTTATGAACCTTGCTAATACTTATATTGTCATCATTGTTGTTGTTACTACATAACTACTATTATTACTATTATATACAATCACCACCACACGTTCACTGCTACCACCATCGCTACTTCTACTGCGCTACTACAGTATACGACCACACTAAAGTATTACTACTATTACTACTACTGCTACTACTACAGTATACGACTACACTAAAGTATTACTACTACTACTACTACTACTACTACTACTACTACTACTACCACCATCAACACTACTACTACATGTACTACTGCTGCTACTGCTACTACTAATACTACTATTGCTACTACTACTGCTACTACCACTACTACTACTACTACTACTACTACTACTACTACTGTTACTGCTGCGACTACTACTCCTACTTCTGCTGCTACTACTACTACTACTGCTGCTGCTGCTGCTGCGACTGCTACTACTACTACTACTGCTACATTGCTGCTACTACCACTACTACTACTACTACTACTACTACTACTACTGCTACTACCACTACTACTACTACTACTACTACTACTACTACTACTACTCCTACTACTGCTACTACTACTACTACTACTGCTGCTGCTGCTGCTGCGACTGCTACTGCTACTACTACTGCTACATTGCTGCTACTACCACTACTACTACTACTAGTGCTGCGACTACTACTCCTACATCTCCTCGTCCTCCTCCTCTTCCTCCTCCTCCTCGTCCTCCTCCTCCTCCTCCTACTACTGCTACTACTGCTGCTGCTACTATATTTGGTACTACTTCTGATACAACTTTTCTGCTACTATTTTCACCTTTTTTGTGAGCAATCCACGTCAATCAAAACCATATTATTTATGGCCGGATTTCGTATATAACCCCCAAAACTTCCCCATTTAATTCACTAAGAGGCAGAGTTGGAATGGTATGTATGAGCGAATTGTAGTCCTCCGGTATGAGTTTGGGGTCTGCCACTTGACCGAAGACCCGCGAGACCGAAGGCCAGTGAGGCCGACTTTTCTCGTACTGTATTTTCCTTCATCAAAAATAATGCCCTATCGATAATAATTAGGTCTCCTTTAGCATGTTTAGTCCTCGTTTCTGGATGTCCCACACCTTCAATAAAAAAAACTTTCCGCTTCCCTTTAATACTTATTAAACTTCCTTTTGGCATAGGAATCGGTCAGAGCGGTGTGATATTATAGCAAACGATTGGCTATTTTCGGCCTAGCGGGTCTTTGGTGAAGTGGGTTGTCGCCATATGTTTGCATATATACCAATGGCGTACACACCTCTAAAGGAAGTTGTTTATAAATCATTTTGTAATCGTCTTCTGCATTTTTTAATTGTCTAATGAACCAATGTATCTTTATGTATCTTTAAAAGTGAGACTTCTGAGAAATACCCTATAATTCCTGAAGCGCTGCAAGAAAGGAATACCATCTATAATGTTGTTGAATATTGTGCAAACATGTGACTTGAAATAAAGACTCTTTTTTCTTACGTTAATATTGCTGTGAGGAGTTTTACTTCATGTTGGCTGATTGAAATTTTTACTGCAAATGGTTGTGAAACGTGAAGGTTTGCATGTCTTACTAAGAAAACTTTCATCTGACCTTTCCCGTAAGTAACTTGGAACGCAGCTAGGGATGTGCTATTTTTCTTAAATAGGCTGTGTTTTTTTGTGTGTGATTGATACATGTTGGCTTCTCTCATGTCTATATAAAAGTATTGTAACAGTATATCCTTTGTCAAATATGCTGACCATGCTTACTCACCTTCTCTAGTTACTGGGATGGTCAGCTTGCCATCGATGTTTGTTGAAGCAGACAATGTGTACTTGGTGACGGAATGACCTTGTCGGAGAACATGAAAAGTTTGTTCAGTCTGTAAATGAAGGTCAGTGTTATTTTCACCCAGGTCCACGGATTTTCCTTTTTCGTTCATTAGTTCAGCACTCTGTACGAAACTGACAGGTTGGCGATTATGTGACAATACAGGTAGATTCCGGGAGGCACCTAATCCTGTGAAGCTGCTGGCAGGAATCATGGCCCTGCTGGTGGGACTTGCAGTGCTTGTGCAAGTGTGGATGGGACTTATGCTGTGAGTGCTGGAGCTGGTGGAACTAAGGGAGCTGGTGCTGGTGCGACTGCTAATGGATCTAAAATTTGGACAGGTGGAAGTTGGAGTGCTGGTGCTGGTGGGGCATGGGGTGCTGGTGATGGTGGAACTAAGGGAGCTGGAGCTGGTGCGACTGCTAATGGACCTAAAACTTTGGCTGGTGGAAGTTGGAGTGCTGGTGCTGGTGGAGGTTGGAGTGCTGGTGCTAGTGGGGCATGGGGTGCTGGTGCTGGTGGAAGTTGGAGTGCTGGTGCTGGTGGAAGTAGGAGTGCTGGTGCTGGTGGAAGTTGGAGTGCTGGTGCTGGTGGAAGTTGGAGTGCTGGTGCTGGTGGAAGTTGGAGTGCTGTTGCGGGTGGAAGTTGGAGTGCTGGTGCTGGTGGGACATGGGGAGCTGGTGATGGCGGGAGTTGGAGTGCTGGTGCTGGTGTGAGTGCTAATGGACCTGGTGAAACTTGGGGTGCTGGTGTGACTGTTGATGGTACTACTCTCTAAATTGGATGGTTCTTTGGCAACTAGGTTTCCTGATTGCAGTCCCTCTGGTTTGTGAAGGGGTGTTTGCTCTGAAAAAAACAAACAAACGAAGTATATAGGCCTTACATATTCAGAATCTGCACCCCCCCCCCAAATATCATAGAATATAGGCGTTACAGAAAGGTCAATATTACCGACAGCTACAACATCATAACTATTAAAAAAAGATAAATTATCGGAAAGTTCGACTGTATTCAGGACCGTTTCAACTTTGGCCAAACGCGCTACTAGTAAATGGATCTACAGTCGTTTCATGCTGCTTGCATTTCATATTTCAACAATGAAACCTGTATCATACAAAATGAATTATTACAGACTACTCCTTGATCATATTTAGTTTGAAATCATTAAGTAGGAAAAGCACAACCCTTTAACCGCTTCCTCTTTCTCTTTCCATTTCTCTCACTACCCCCCCCCCCCCCATCTCTGTCATTTTCCAGTTTTAATTCAGATATTTTAAATCATATTAGCCCCAGTTGTCTTGAAATAGACGTACTTTGATGTTGTATAGAAATCATGCAAATGGTTATATTATGTCGAACTATAAGGTCATCTGCCATGTCTCTTAAATGAGAATGAAATCGACCTGGGGAATTATCCATGTTAATGAAAGGGGAAATAGAAAGAAGCATTTAATACTAAACTGCACAGTGGCCATTATCTCTACAGATGCTTCCTGTCTCTTTGTAAACTCAACATAATGTGTCTTACACTTTTCCACTATACATCTCGGGGTAAGGAGACAGGCCTAACCTTGCCTGTCCAAATACAAAATTCACCTTTCGCTGCAAACGTTTTCACGCAAGATGAAATTGTATCTCATTACCAGCTAAATATGTATTTGTAATGACTTTATTTGTAATGCTTCAGTTTTGTTTCTGTGTTTGCTTTATATACATATGATTATAGTACTTGAAAACAAAATATTGTCGTCTGTCACACATACTCTGATTATAATTATCTTGTGTACAAATCAGGGAGAGCTTTAGAAAGTAAATCGAAACTTTTCAAACTTTCATAACTTTCTCATTTCGTAACAGATTTTGATGAAACTTTTCATTAAAATGGATCTCTCCCAAGGTTTCATTCTCCTTCGATGATACCAAGATAAAATCAAGTCATCATGATCCCGCTGAAAATTAGAGTTTGCAGTTGCTAGAAAACGGTTTGAACATGATTGCAAAGGCGTATTTTACTTGTGGAAAAGCTGCATTCTGAAGGAGCATGATAAATAAGATTAAAATGTAAATTCTGCTCCATGTTTAATCTTGATAAATCATTCTAAAAAGATTTATTGTAATGCATGCATTACCTTGCCATCATTCCACTATTCCATTCAGTGGCTTCGGTTTATTTTATTGGTTTAATGAAATTGATAGTTTACGTCATTTTTCAGGCTCCAGTAAATGCATATTTTCCTAACATTTTGATCATTAAAATGGAAAAAATACAAGTCCAGTCGCTATTATTGAAAAAGTCGGATTATTTTTCCGTTTTTTTCGACATGGCGCGTTCACCCTCATTAGTTTGTCGTCTATATGGGAATTGACATTCAAAGTAAAATATGTAAATGTAGATATTATTCTTAGGTGGTTAATTGATTATCCTTTTTTACAAGGATTTACTGAAGGAATTAGATGTCGCCTCACTGAGCTTTCTTATTTTCATACAAATGCAGAATTGTCCTTTAGAAACAGAATATAATAAATCTATCATAAATCAATTATAAAATCATGTGTTGTCATGTCTTACCAATTCTCATGAAGTCGGTGAAAAGTTTGATGAGGGATTGTAAACACTTCTCCTGAAAAGCCTTGGCCTTTCCTTGCGTTGCAAATGTGCTAACTCTTTTTCTTTTCGGCTTATCAGAAAAATAGAACACAACAACATGATATCTGTAGTTGGCCCATAGTCCGTTTGCCTAATAATAAAAAGAAAGAAAAGAAAAGGAGGAGCCTGTTGTTCCTTATAAACAATGTCACCAAGAGAATATGTGCGGCGTTTGGTTAACACCCCCCCCCCCCCCCTCCAAAAAAAAAAAACACATACAAACAAACAAACAATACAAAAACATATAAACTCGGGAACATTGATAATCCTTCGGCAATAATCGATGTAACTGTCAATTTACCAGTTTAATTCCTTTTGAAATGTATTTTGGGTGATAGATACCAAATAGTATTAACTGCAATCAAAGACACTAGGTCGTGGGATTTTGTGGGGAATGGATCATAATTTGCTGACATCAGACTTAGTGAAAAAATACAACAAAACAAGCTGTCCCACCACAAACATTCTTCGGCCTGCTTCGGGCATTCTCGGGCCACGGAAAGTGAGATAATGATTTTGCCATATGGGGAAAGGGTGAAGTATACAGAGCATTACATAAGGTCTGTTGGTTGGTCATAAAACTCACAATGATGGACAACACCTGTTACTGGGTAAGCACCCATAGTGTCAAATTCACCATGAAAGCCCACGACCTAGCGTCTTTAAACATGAAATCCTAATCCTTTCTCTCAACTGATTAGAGCAGTTGATTAAAGGAATGATCGGAGTAAACAACATAAGACGGTTTAAAGAGATATCTTAATTCTAGCCTTATCTTTAAAACCGTATGTAAAGGTACCAGGCTCAATTAGCATTCATGCTATATTCTGGTTCCTTTTATCCTTTGATTGTATTCTATACAAGTCATGTATCTGTATGTATCTTATATGTTTATTATTGGATAATAAATTTCAAGTTCAGTTCAGTTCAAGTTCAGTATGTAGCTTTATTTACCTTAGAGAATAAATATTCCACTTCCTATATCCGCATAGCCAAGACAAGTGATTCTTATTTTCTTTTTCAAGTTTCCTGGGTATGTTTGATTGATTGTTCATGTTTATTTCGCTAACTGCAAAAAATGAAAAAGCAATAAAATCTATACATCTATACATCTTATCTTATCTTATCTCATCTTCATTTTTTTTTCTTGCTATATGCACGGAATGAAAAAAAAAATCCCATCGCACTTGTGAATGCTTTCCAAGAATATGGAAATGATAAGTAGCAATATCAATAATAAAACAGTGTACAGTTGATTGTGAAACAATAAATTGAGCAATCGACCTTCTAAAACTGCTTGGTTAACCCGTTGACTACTGATTTTGGTTTTTTGGTTATTCAATCCCATTGGCCCAGTACAACAGTCACCCAGTTCCATTTACGCTGATGGGTTAATGATCCGACTTTATTATAATTCATGCCATTGCTGTTTATTGTAGGCTATTTATTTCAATCCTCCCTTTTATTCCCTTTCTTTCCTGTTATAACGAATAATCAGGTAGGCCTATGTGTATTTTTTCACAAATATAGGAATTTAGAACAATTATTCATATAAATATTATTATGATTATCATTATTATTACTATCATCATTATTACTATTAATACCATTATCATTTTATTGGTATCAGTATCATTACCATGATCCTCATAGTAGCAGTGCGATTACGAATGTTTTCAACTATTAACTATACCCTTTCTTCATAGTAAAAGAGAATTCACTTACCTTTTCTTCCAGCTTATTTTTTAGAAAAGAAAGACTCGATTTTGTTTTTAAATCGCCTTTCGAGATCGTCTTTGGTTTCCTGATCTGTGCTTTACAAGAAACGCAACTTTTCCGAGCATTT
>JAPZVO010000641.1:0-29293 GCA_029962745.1 Echinometra lucunter
GGGGAGGAGGAGGTGCTTAGGCTTGGTAATAGAACACCACTACGCTGTTAATTACATGGACATGTAATGTTTGTTACATTCAGGTTTAAAGCTAGTGAGAATTATTAGAAAATTTGTTATGACGGAAGGATGATGCCCGGTAGTTTAATGTAATTCCTACTGTTGATCAAATCGTGTTAAGATATGTGACCGCAAAATGAAAATAAAATTGTTTACCATGAATCCCATATTATTGAAACTGGCTCTCTGGCCTGCTCTTTGTCAGTATTCAAATGTTCTATCATGCATGAAAAGGGGGCAAATGCTTGCTTCATTCGGGGGATGATTATTTTGCCCCTCCCCCTTCTAAGTATTCTCATTATAGTGGCGTAAGGGCGCCCATATCGCTCATATTTGGGCAATGCGGAAATATGAAATTTCTGCACATTTTCACCACCAAAACTGTAAAATATTGTCCTCACACCTTTATCTTAAATCATGTTATGTTGCATCACGTTAATCAACTACCACCATCACCTACAACTTCCTCAAAAAAGCCCATTATTTTAAGGTTCAGAGCTTTTCAATAAACTGCAGACAAAAGCACTACACCTTTTCTGTGGTTACAAGTAAATCTAAACAATTTACTAATATACATTTTGTTGTCTCACTTTTCCTCTTAATTGAATATCTTTTCATATTTTTTTGTATTGGTTTTTGTTTGAATACTTTATTCATTTTAAGCTCCAATAATATTTTGTGATTCCTTTGTAGATGTATTTTGTATTTCATGTTTCCTTATGTTTGAACATTATTCACTAATAAAAAGCTGCATCTAGCTCATGGCAGGCTATAACCATGAATAAATAGATTCAGTACTGTAAATACTAGCACCTGTAGTATCATGGCAATTAATTCTGTTCCACACATTTACTTTTGCATGAGTATTATTGGTTTTTGTTAGTTTGTTGCTTTGTCCTATAGGTCAGGAAGGGCTTCATTCTTTAAAGTTCCTTAAGAATACTGAAAATTATATGGCATCGATCGACAAAGGGCATTATCTGCAAACAAATTAATATGGTATCTGTTCTTATTAGCAGTTATTGTTTAGCACTAAAAAGTGTGAGGGCTGAATTCCCCCTCCCCCAACGTTTTGTACGATAGGTCCGCAACACGCTAAGCAGTCATTGCGGCATATATCTTTACTTTTCTTCTGTCATATCTCTCTTTGAGACCAAGTTCGTGACGTCTGGGTATGCAGTTCCAAAGTTAAGCAACAAAATGTGATTTTATGTACAGTTGTAAAATAAAAATGTTTTCAGTGTTTTCAGCTTCAATTCTTAAATTCTGCTTATTTTTAATTTAACTGATTAAAATTAATCATTTTCTTTCATGTCAATGATCCGAAAATTGCCCCCAAAATGAAATCAGAAATTAAGAACAAAAAGGTGAAATAAAACCCAAATAGATATTAAATTCATTAAAATATGTGCAAAATAGAAATATTTTCTAGTAAATTTGCTAAGAACAATACAAAATATATCTTGACTAAAAATGATTAGTTTTGGAGCTTAAATTTATGATTTAGACAGACATTCTGATTTCATGCATAAATCAGCATAATCAAAAATAAAATCATTTCGGAGGAATTAACTGCGGTTATGTGGATTATACATTTGGTGATGTGCATGACGATTTGCAGTGTGATTATGTCATTATCCAAGATTTTGGGATCTTTAGATTAGGGACATATGAATTGTTCTTTGACACGTATGAGGAAGTGTATTACTTATTAATCACCATAATAGCATTAACAAGAACAGCATTTTACCCCATGTTCGTATGTCATAATTCATAAGCAAGTGTATTGCTCATCATCATTTTTCAACTAATAACCCCCAAAGTGATTACATTTGAATTTAGCAATTTGTACTGTTACTTTTAAATCACAGGTACTGCCAGGAAGCTACCATGGGATTTTTCCATTTTAAGACAGGAGTTCTGTGTGGACTGAAGATGGATGACTAGGATCATTAAATACATACATTTGCATTTTCTTTCAGAGGGGCAGTCAGGTAAATACAAAGGAACACATTAGTCAGTTTGACAGTTAACAAACCTAGAATAGTTCTTTCTGTTGAAGTTTTCCATTGTTTTGGGGTTCCTGTGTGGTATATAAACATTTTCAGCTGGGTTGCTCAAATAGTAACTTTGATCTTGTATGTTAATCCTGTATGAGCAGTGATACAGAATTTAATAGTGCTGTCCATCTTGTGAATTCAACCTGTGATGAAATGGGATAAGGTTCATTGATGTGTGATACCTCCATAGAATAGTGTATTGTAAGGGTGTAGAATGAAATTTAGAATGAATTTTTTTTGGTCATTGTTTAGTACTAAAAAATCAGGAAATGTCAAATTACTTAGCTTTACAGGAAAGGAAAAACTACATTCTTGACATAAATTACGAATGGTGTTAATAGAGGGTATATTTCCTTTATATATGCCTCTTTGTTTTGATTGTTTGCTGCAGCCATATTATCAGTCAGAAGTACATGTAAGTAGCATTCATGCAGAATGGCATATCAGTTAATGAAAGTTAATGGTGTATTAACACCATTAGGTGCAAGAAATACACTCTTTGTTGTTCACAGTAAGCATGTTTGTATCCATAATACACAGGCATGATATTTGATTGTAACAATAGCAATGAAATGAATATAGGTCCACAAAATCCCTTGTTTATGATCCATATCTTTTTATGTGTATTAGGGTTGTTTCATTTCTTGCAGGGTGTAAAATTCAAGATATTGACTACACGAGTAGAGTTGGCCATACCAGCACACATACACAATGAGTACGTAGCTCAGTGTAATTTCTGTGTAACTTTTCTTTGTGCTGCATAACCTTATACAAATTATTCAGATTACTCAAAGTTGCTGTTTGGGCAAACAAGCCTAAAATGTTTATTCTATATAGGATCATAATCAGGAAACACAAAACCAGCCCCCAAAACAAAACCCCCAAAAAAAAAAAAAATCAACAGAAAGAACTTTTTTAGGTTACCTGTTGGCTCAATCGAACTGACTGTCAAACCTATACAAGCCAATTCAAATTTCTGTGAGGTGTTTTGGATATAACTTGATTTCTAGTATTTGACTGATATGTAGGATGCCTATGTGTTCCAACCATTGGACACTAACTTATAAACCTCATCAGGTGTAAATTCAATTATACATCAATCGGAAGCTGAGTAGATATAGAATATGAATTCACATACATAAAAGTTATTTTCCCTTTTGGGCTAGCCGCCCTCTTTGACTGGGGTGGGGGCAGAGTGTTGCTCTAGAGTATTATGCAATACCCTTTTTCTTTGGGTTTTTATCCAGAAAATTATTTTATTTTCATATCAACACTCAACAGAGTTTGCTACAGGATACAGTATATGGGCAACCCTTTTGCCATGGACTTGGTTAGTCAATTTTTTAAAGTAGAGGTCTTGGCCTAACTTACAAACCCAAGTTGCAAAGCCTAAGTTAGAAATATATAGAACAACACTAAGAAATATATTGCATATCATGAGCTTTCATTGCCACTATCAATTGACTGAAATGCACAAATATGATATGACGGTAATTTATAGCAGCTAACTGATGTGAAAGCATACATTGCCCCACATCACGGTGCATAGGCATGAAAGTGGTGTTGCTGTATTTCGTAGCTTAGAGGCCTAAGGAAAATGTGTGTCATCAAAGTGCCCTAATTAAGGTCAAACACAGTTGCTGTTTACTAGTAATGACTCATTGTATACAGAGTACAAAGAATTATTGAGATGATCAACTTTGATTTGCACGATTTCTGTAGATGTGAGAGAAAACGTGTAGTATCAAATGATTTCTAGGTTTAATTCTATATTAAATCTTCTGGCTGTTATTTCGTCATTTATATCTTGAGGATGTAATGAACTAAATACATAGATTAAAAATTGAATGATCATACATGCAGTGTAGCCATCAAAATGATAAGGTTTTTCATCCAGCTAACATGTTTTCTTTATCTTTCCGCAGTGATGAGATTGACCATTACACAGAAACTGCACAAATACCAGCCTGATTTTACTTAGGATATGCATCTGTTTTTGTTTTCAACTGACCACTGGAGCCAAACATAAACTCATTGGAAGAACTGTCAACACAGGCAAGATTTAGGATAAAATATGTAGTATAGATGTATATTTATTCCATAATAGTTTTTACTTTTTGTTTAAAAAGTGAAAGATTAAGTTTTCAGTAATTTTAGCCTTCATCAGCACTTTTCCATGGGGTTCCATGACATTTACTCCTATGGAAAATATGCACATTCAGTTAAACATTAAACCTCAAGTGTAACACTAAGCTTATCCTTATCCTCAGATCATTCTGAACCAAAACCCCTATCATTACCGTAACACTAGTTGATTCCTTATTTTTATTGTACAGGATCTGTAATACGGCTTTCGAACTGCGAATGATTTTCAAATCAAATCAGATCAAATCAATTATATTTGCCTCACAAGTTAATAATGTCATAAATTCATGAAGTCATGATTTAAATATTTGAGGCATTTTATCACCCATGTGGCTACTCCAGATGTCATTGTAATTTGGAAGTAACAAAAGAAAAGATACAGAGACAAAATGATCAATGAATCAACTCCAGCTTCCTATCTTTTAATATGTTAGTTTTATTTGCATGAATTTAATTTTAATTCAATGACCCCAGTTCAATGAAGTCAAATTTATAATAAAAAAAAAGAAAGAGGCGAGATAAATCTCAGTGCAGTCTGATTCTACTGCCTGTGATGGGTCTATCCTACAGAAAAATACTGGAGATTTATCTACAGTAAGTTTCATTGCTCTTTATTTTTTTTTATATTGACTGTATTTAATTTGTGTGATTTTTTCACAGATCCTACTAGCTGTATATATGCAGTGCCTGTCATCTTATAGTTGTGTCTTCAAGGCATCACTCTTCTTTTTTGAACGATCAACCTGAAAGACCAGACTAAGTTCATTGAATTTGATGAAGTAATTTGTATTCCATGCCCGTTTCTTCAAATACTGTCATTTTTTAAATTTTTGGCAAATGATGAGATAGCTTTGTGTCGGGATGGCCTTTCATAATACGATGAGTGAGGGATGTCCATTGATGCATGTCAGCAACAAAATGTGCCATACACATGACATGCCATATGGAAGGCTATTCCTGGCACAATTCTGTTGCAAAAAAACATGCGTAATTTGAAAAATACAGTATTTTAAGAAACATGCATAGAATCAAAATTACTTCACCAAATTTAATGATCTTGATATCATTCTTTTGGCAGAATATACTTTACATACTAAAGCAAAAATTAATCTACTTTCTGAAGGTAAAAATCCACCTTTCCAGTTTTTCTGAGACACCCGTTATGTGGTTCAAGGTTTTTAAAATTTAATTTAGACAATTTATCAATCATTAATAAATTTATATAGTGCATAGAGGTATATTATCATAGTATAGCCATCAACATCATGTTGTGCTGTCAGAGGTCACATGGTGGTGAGGTCAAATGTCATTTTATTTCAAACGTTAAAGTTTACCTGCAAGACTCTCTTATGACGCATAACTTGGCACATGTTGCTGCAATAGCAACCAAATTTGGGTGATAGATGCACTAGGGGTACATTCATGCTATTGTGCTGTCAGGTCACATGGTAAGGTGAAAGGTCATTTTAGGTCAAACATTACGACCTGCAAGACTTTCTTGTGACATCAAACTTGGTTAGGGCAAGGGATGTACTTGGGGAAACTTTCGTGTTATTTAGCCACGGGTGGGCGAGACACAATCTTCCTATTGGCTTGTTATACAATCAAATACAGTGTCATGAGTAAATGCTAATAAGCTCACATGTACCAGCATGGCAGCATTTATTCAACTTTTATATGACTCTCATTTCATGATGATATCGTTTAGCCAGACATTTGAAATGAAATTTTAAAAAGTGTAAAATAAATGTTTCAGAACACATTGCCATAAACTTTACTAATGCCTGATTTAATAAAAAAATCTCTCCTTCGATTTAATTTCTCTGTAGACCGTGGTTGCTCCCAAATTAAGTGATATTTATGTAAACTTTTATTTAAGCTGACCAAAGTTTCTAACCTTCAGAATAGCTAGTGTTACTGCATATTCATTCCCTATTATGTACCATGTTCATGTATGTTGGTTTACATAAATGTACATCTTACACATATATTGATACTAAACACCACCACTAAAGCCAATAAAGATGATAAGATTATTTCAAATACCATACTAGTTTCAGTTAACTGACACATCTCATCTATATAACTTATGCATTTGAGGTTATGGTATTTTTTATATTAATTGTAAATTCTCATTAAATCAGTAAGAATTATCTGATTACTGCACTAATCTTTATTGTTTCAATTAATATCTTAATCTTACCTATCAGTTACACATTTGTGGCCCATGCTTATGTCATTCCTTTTGTAGCATCTTGCTTAAATTTTCATAAATCAACTCCAAGCAGGTGCAGAGGTCATCAAATTGTGCTATTTAACTAATAAAATTAGATGGGTTTTTTTGACAAAACAAACAAAAATGTGGCATAATGACACTTCTAGTGATCATTTCTTTTCATTAGAATGGATATTTCTCCCAGGATTTCATTCTTGTATAAGTAATAATGTTGCATTTTAATACCATGAAGAGTAACAAAGCAAGTACACGGTTGTAATTTTTTTTTTCAATTTTCAAGTCAGTAGGATCTCAGGTTGAAAATAGGATGACATGAAATGCAATGGTGGATGTTTTTTCCAATTAAGATTTGGGAGCTCTGTCTAAGAAATTTTGATGTTCAAAAGCAGTGTAGAATTTGTCTTTTTGCTTCTCTTTCTCTCACTATACCTCTGTCAAAATACATAAGATCTTGTAAACAGTATGGAAGAAGTTTATGAAAACTAGATCAAGGAGAATGCGGTGTACTTGCAATAAATGATTACTGACACGTATCATCTAAGAGCTGTGTTTAATTCTTTCTTATGTATGATGAGGCATTGTATTACTTGCAATAAAAAAGTATAATTCAACGTAGAAAAAATATTTGTGTTATAGCAACAACAGCAACATAAGAAAATAATGGATAAAATGAAAATAGGTCTCCATTGTAAATGCCTTGGAATGACTAAAATTAACTTAAAAAAAAAATCAACAGTACATGTATCATAAATTTGATATTACTAATGTTTCATGTCTTGGCTCAAACAAATTGAAAGAAAACTTAGTAAGCATTTGTAATGCATTGCATCCAATTTCAGTTTCTCTACTCAAATTTTTGATAGCTTCCTCCATTCTTGTCAGGATATACAATGGTATCAAAAGAACACCAAACTTGAATTGTCAGACATAAAGCGTTGATATGGTAACCAATGGGGATATGCATCCATCAAAGTGATTCAGAAAATGGCGATTTTGTATATTATTAGACAGTTAAGTGGAAACTCGGTATAAAGAGATCTGAAATAACAATATTCCTGATATAACAAGGTAATATTTTGGTCCCAGTTCTTTATATATTTTGTTTTTCAACCCTGATATATGAGATTCCTGCTTTAACGATGGGTAATTTTGATGATCCCAAGTGACCTCGTACTACTGAGTTTCCATGTATAAGGTTCATATCAATTAACTTGTTTTCGACTCATCAGTGAATTACAATTACAATTCATGCTGGAATAAGTATTGTCACATACCAATAGTTGATTCATATTTACCTTACTTCTTCACATCTTTCTCTATTAATCTTTTCTACCATTTTTTATCTTCTTCATCCTATGTATACAGTGTATTTACTAGCTTGTCTTCTTCCAAATGCTCTTCTTTGATACATCTTTGTTCATCATAAAGTGGCAGTGCCAAAATATCATTCTTCACATCATCATTTGGCGAGCTATGCGTAGATGACATTTTCAAAATGTATCATCAATATGTATGCAATAACTCAACATGGAAGGAAGATAATTGAGTTTTTTCGCAAAAAAAACCTATAAGTGCACTTTTGAATACATGTATTTTGAATTAAGGTTCACTATTATATGCAGTTTATACATAAAAAAAAACACTTTCAAATGATATATTGTTCATTACATATAAAGGATAATCGAAGTCATGGCCAAATGTCTAGCAAAAAATCTTATTATTCTCATTATTTTTCTCTGATCTTCAAGGAGGAATGCAACCCAGACATCAGTGCGCTTCCAGTGATTAAGGAAGTTGAAGGAGAATCGGGAATATGTGTTCAAAGTTTGTGAATTTCGAAAGTTTAAGTAAATCCTTAGTATGGAGATCCTTGAATTGGCCAGCCTTGCAATCTCATTCATTTTTTACACATAATTAACATTTTCTTTATTTTCCAGAAAATAAACTCATTAGATTTGTGGTTTGAATGGACTTCGTGGCTTTTGCAAGCAAAACTCTTAATATTAATCCATAGTCTGAGATGACACAGCATCCAACCTTGGTCGATGGATCATGCTCTGATCTCTGCTCCACCTGATTAAATAAAAGAAATATGAATTCAAATTATTTAGATATTATTGGCAATCTTGATATTTTTATACCTCAACTGATGTAAGTTTCGAATCATTCAGGTAGAACAAAGGTCTTATCCAATTTTAGATTTTTTTTCTTCAAAATTATTTAATATCCAAAGTGTGAATTGTAATTGCCTTGACAGGGTAGCAAATTTGCAAATTAGTTGAGAAATGTTATAGTACTGAATATCATAATTGCTATTATTAGTATTATAATTGTTATTGCTATTTATATAAATATTATTACAAGTTAATAATAATCACATTACAGTGCATTTTAAGTGGGCATTACAAAGTGCACAGGTGGTCTTTCTAAATGATAACTTTACCCCACCCCCCAAAAAAAAAAGCGTTGCAGTATAGTACTACTAATAGTAGTTGTAGTAGTAGGAGGGGAGGAGGAGGAGAGGAGTGATGGTATCATCATAGGTGGGCATGAAACATCAAGAACATTTTGTCTTTTGGCATCCATTTTCATAAGAGATCATCCAAATTGGTCTCATAAAAAAAAGTCTCTACTGATGGACCAACAATCAGGGCACCGTTTCATGAAAGTGTCAAACTCTGACATTTACCATAGTAACAGTCATTGCGCAGTGCTTCTCAGCCAATCAAAACAAGGATTTTAATGAACTTGTCAAAGTCTGACAACTTGTCAGAGCTGACAAACTTTCATGAAACGCCCATTGGTGACAAAAGCTCATAGCATGTCAGAGGGTGTGAACAACAAACTCTTTTAAAGATAAAAATAATTAATATCTGAAACACTAAAGTGGCAATAATTAATATCATAAAAAGTGCTTGCATCCTCCATTAACGGAAATGCTACACTTGACAAATTTGAATGACAAATGAATTGGCTGGAAAAATGACAAATTTAATCAGTCACTTCTTTCTGGACTTAGCAGCAGAGAGGAATTTCAGTAGAAAATGAAGAATAGAATGCTTGATGTTTTTTTTTTTCATTTCATTGTCAGAATACATAATAATAAATATGACTTCACGAATTTGGAGATGAATGCCCTTACCATCTGCTGACCAATCTGAATTGATGATTGATGTAATTTCATGAAAAGGTGACCAAATTGCCGAAAACTATATCACAGTCAAGTTATGTATAAATAGACTGACAAGGTAATAGTCAAGTTTATTAGAATGTGGCTCGAGCCACAAAAATGAGTTTAAACTTTCTTCCATTTTTCCCCATTATTTAATTTCTGCACCCGATGTCCATGCCAAATCTAGGGTATTAAATTAAAATTACTTTCCTATTTTGGGATAAACATGTGTAGAAGAACAGTCCTAAAACAAAGGCATAGCAATGGACATGACAATGGACACTTAAATGTATCATGCTGAAACAGCTAGCAGATAAATACAGCACAAGGTATGAGCTTATAATGGACTGCAGAAATGTTGAAAAGTAAACATACTTGTTTAATTTCTGAAGAACAGCATGACTTGCGCTATGCAATAATCTTCGCGTATTTATTTTTCCCTGTAAATATACAAACCTCACTTTGAAGCTTCAGCTAATCTCCATCCATGTATCTCTGGAAGTATTTCTTCAACATTGCAGTTTCATCAGCTGACCATATTGGTCTATTTCCATTCTGCATAGAGAGAACAGTAGTCTTCATAATTAGCCTGCATTAAGAAGGTATTAAAATGCTTTTTCAAATGATTTCTGGGAACTGTTTGATAGCTAGCTAAAGCCAACTTTGCAGTGAATTTGATGAAGCGTGGATTTTCTAAGGCAAAGATGCAGATGGATCGGATTATGAAAGAAACGATGTAAAACATAACAGATAAAGGTAGGAAAGATAAGGGAGACAAGCAAATTTCATTAGGGAAGCATTCTCTACATGGACACACTTCCCTCCCATTCACAATATCTATAACAACAGAGCTAAAAAGGTATAAGATAAAATAACATGAACATGCATCATCTCCAGTAAAGTCATCAACCAAAGGACACTACACATGAGAAGAACACATGATATTGACATTCCAAAAATGAGAGGTTACAAATTTATTATGCCATCATCCTCTCCCTATGAGTGCACCAGTCCAGAAGGAAATGGCCGCTCATGCCCTACGTGCCTAAACTTAGCTCAAAGGTAGCAAACATGGTTGTATATGCCTGAATATATGAGATGGGATTGTCTAAGCTGAGGGCTTTATTCTACCTATCCAAAGGAAATTTAGAAGAGTAAACTATATTTATATTACAGAAAAAGAAAAGGAACATGCATTCTATGTGGTCAAGTCATCAATCAAATGGCACAGCAACTGGGAGGAAAACACGGAGGTCTCAGTAGAAAAAGGGTCTCCTGAGTGCAACGTGCCAATTGGCTATTCAAGTTAAAAGAATTGATTAATTTTGTAAATGCATTTAAGAGGAACCTAAGAGAGGAACTTCTGAGTTAAAAATCTTTAGTGAAGCAAAAGATGGCAGTGCACTGACAACCACAGAACCATAAACATCTAGGGACAATATTAAAGAAGATATGTGTGACTTGGTACAAAAAAAGGCTGTACAACGATGTCGAAGATGGCATATTGATCGAATGTGATCGAATTGACTGAATGTGGAAACCTTCCAAGAGACCACCTAATGAAGATTTGTGTATAACACACCAGGTAGTGGTACCTCCCAGGTACCATAAAGATATTGCAAGAATGGCTCATAAATTTCCTAATGAGTTCATGTACATATTAGAAAGACAGAGGTTAGAATCATTGGGCACTTATCTTGGCCAAAATGCACAAGGGTATGGTGCATTTCTGTAAGATACATCATTTTTTTCCCATTAAAGGGGCTTTTAAAAGGGCATAGCTTAAATGTAATGACTGCCCACATACAGAAGAAAGAATCAAGATATCTAAATGGTTACTAGGCATGGATGGTGCAGGGTGATTAAAGTAATTGACAGGTAGCGAGTTTAGGATGGTTATGTAATATTAGAGTGCTTAGTCCAAGTTTTCAATTTCCTACTCCCTAGGCATACTACACGATGCATTTCTAATTCCCCTCCAAAATCTTGAAATAAATTTGTTGTGTGGAGCATAGATATTTCTTGAATGAAGAGAATACCGGTAAGCATTACCTTCCTACCTTATCCACTGTTATAAAATTCAGGCTGGGTCCTGAACATGACACAATCTTTTTTCAGCATCGTCTGTGGAAACTAGAATGACAAACAGTAGATAGATAAAATATTTTTAAAAACTCTATTATGTATCATTTTTCAACAGAAGTGCTACTGTATGGTTCATATATCTCCAGAACATATAATTAGGCCAAACATATTACTCTGTGATGGTCCACTTAGGCCAGGGTCACACTTCAAATTTCCGACAGATTATGTTTTAGCTTATAATACAAAAACTCCCCGTCTACAAGAGGAAGAGACCATTCCTTCCAGGCTGTGCACCTATGTTAGGAACGCTATACCAGGCAAACTATCCCTGATTTATAATTCATTTCTCATATATATATATATATATATTATCGCATATAATAAAGACTTAATACTTCTGTCTCAATTTTTCTCCAAATTCTTGAAAGAATTGTACAAAATTAAATTTCATAACTCGTATACAAATATCGCAGGGGCGGCACTGAGAGGGCCTTATGACCAAGAGATGAGTTAATTTATCTATTCACTCTCGTTCTTCTTATTCTTTTTTTCCTTTCCTCCTTTTTGTTTCATTAAATTACCGCGGCAATGGCCCTCTACTCTCCAGAAACATTTCTCCTGATGTATTATGAAAAATTATTACAAATTAAAGTATACCATGACATATAATCTGATTAATGTAAATAGAAAAATTTTACCTTGAAAAGATTTTTCTCCACATCATTTCATCTTTAGACCATCCCTCATGTTTTCTTTTAGCGCGAGGACGTTTCATTGTCTTCACATTCCACACACGTCACTAAGATATCTTTCTTCTGTAATGAAAAGGCAAACCAAAGCATGTTCACTTTGTTTCAATTATGTTGCAATGAAATATCACATGCACACGTTTCATTCTTGAAATATCAGTTTCATTGTGATATAATTTATGATACCATTAACAATTAAGTACAAAATACTCATTCAGGCAATGACATGTAGTATTTCAGGGTAAGTGTTGGTTTGTAAAAGAGAACAGATACCATGTCTTCCCTTGCCAAGAAAGTATTTCACTACCACTTCATAAGATAGAGATTGTATTATCTTAATGTTATTGGAGCAGAAAATATCTAAGAGGGAATAACAGATTCAATATTAGGTAGTTGGAAGGATTTCTTCAGTCATGATTTACTAAGTAAGCATTTTGTTACAGAACTTAAAAAGAGGGACTTCTAGACCTGTTTAATCTCATAATAAGTAATTGATTCTAAAATTCAATGCCAAATAAAGACATTGAAAACTGACATTACATTTATTTAATGCCAGGAAGGTGTAATGTTTTCCTTTCCTTTCATCTTGTAAAGTAGTATTGCCTAATAAAAACAAATCAAACATGAAGTAGAATTTGATGAATAATGCAGTTCATACAAATTCAGAATTTACAAAATTTGGAATAGTGGGTGTGCATGGGTTCATCACCAACTTCACGGACCACTATTTTCCATCTGTAAATATGTTCTTAGGCTAGTCTACACTACATATATGTAGGTGCTTCCCACACCTCTGTTGCATATAAACGTTATGTGCCTACATCAAAGCAAGGGCATAGGCTGGTTTGAGCATGGGGAGGTGCACATCTTGGGGAGGTGGAACTCATTAGCGTAAGTCCGTTTCGAGGAGTGATGGGGGAGGAAGAATATGATGGATATGATCAACATATTTAGCCTCAGTTTTTTGCTCACACTTGAGTCTGCAAACCCGCTCATCGACACGAACCCCCTACCCCCCCCCCCCCCCATGCTATTTTTTTATTTTGCAAGCAAACAAAGCGAGTGAGCCAAAAATCAACTACTTTTTATTTTGTCATAAAAATACACTTTTGGACCTATGATTCTTTGTAATGGTAAATTATAACACACTATTTGTTTATTGAATTTTCATAGATTTTATGTATACACTATATATGCAAGAATGATCAGGAAACAGGTCCTGATTACAAAGTAAACAAGTATGATACATCTTGCTTGTCCATGTTTGCTGTTTAAAACAACTGCTTCTCAACAATCAAGAGCAAGTGAAGCAAGCAAGGAAAAACACACTTTTAGATGCAAAGAGTGTTGCTGCATCATCAAAATACCACAGGCCAATAAACTATATTAAATGCTAAAATGGTTCGTTATTTTACCTGACTGCAAGAAAGCATGTGTATGCTTGTTCGTAAACAACAGGAGGACTGATTGTTTCAAGTCCCCTTTGAAGGTCTTGGGTCATCTCCCCTGCATTCCCCATTCGTTTGCCTTCCCAAATAATTCTTTATTTAGATATTATAAATGAGCACAGCGAGCGACAAATATTTTTAAAAAGAAAATATTTTAAAAAAGAAACACTAGATGATTTTATGATGTAGACTTCCCTGCAGAATTTAAGAATACTTCACTGCAAAAAAGTAATGCTATTCAGGCATCTTCTAGAGCATGGAATACATGTGATTGCTCATCAAAGACCTTTTTAACAAACAAGATTTTATGAGCAAGTAAAATGGATTGGTTTAATAATAATACAGAAAAAAGGGCCAGGTCTATTGTTAACTTTTCTTTTGATTTTTAGTACAATGCATGCAGTCTTATAATTAGGCACCTTCTGTTCTCACAGAAAGTAGAATGGGAATAAGCCAACAGCCACAGGTCATTATCTCCTGAAAATTCATCTATGATTTTAGGTCAACTTGCCGTCTCAATTTTGCAGTTATATTACTAATATTTTGTGAAAAGAAGAATAGCATAACATCTGGTAGATTGACAAGAAACAAGTTAATTTCCTTCCTTAAGAATATTAGTTTAAGCAGCTGCTTGAAATATTGATAATGCGAGCGAGCACCTCCTGGTTTACCTTTATTTTTATTTTTCCTTTTCCCCTTTGCTTCCCCCCACCTTTTACAATACTATTTCTTCTATAAAAAGTGTGAGTATTTGTCACACCTCCATTCGAGAAAGTGGGGTGGTGGGTACATGTACATATATACCCCATCCCCTGGGAGTTATGCCAATGGTGGACCTAAAGTTTAGGAAATCAGAACAAGGTCTTCTGCCCCCTTGTTTTGGAGGCCGTTGAAAAGAAAAAAAGGGAGTGATATTTTTTATTTTTTGGCTTTCTTGATTGCCAGGGGCAGAACTCTCCTGCCTCAGTGAGGGGTGCAAATGCACCTATTGCACCCCAGCCTACGCCCTTGATGAAAATTTTATAAACATGTCGTAGTTTTAGTGTGCCTAGGTACAAAATGTCTCAACCTGAATAGCCCTCCAACCTTCTTCATTATGTGCCGATTAAAGAAAAAATAATATCAGTGTGATTATTCCAAGTCAGATGATTCTTGTTGATCCCAAAAAGAGTGGCAACATCAGCATTCTTGATTTTTTTTCCCGTAATATGTAGATTATCTTCCCCTATTACTTATTAAGAAAAATAGTCGTTGTTGAGGTATTACCTTACCATCCTCTGGAATTGCATCGTCAGCTGCATTATCAATTTTTTCAATGCTTGTTTCATCTGAAAAATTGAAAGAGATCATAAAAGCTCAGTTAAAATATCAGCAATATGAAATATTTCACAGACAAATATGTGGTTCAGTCTTACACAAGTAGTATTAAAGCAAGTGGCTTCCTCCAGAGTTTTGTTTAAATGCATGCCAGGGGCAGCAGAGCATCTTTCAAAGTGTGGGCACAAGAAAAATGGCACTTTGGGAGGGGGGAGGAGGGGAATGGGCACTCACAAAAACTGAAAACAAGTAAGAATATATACCCATATATTTATTCAGTAATTCCAATAATACTTTAATATTGCTTGAAAAATACTTTGGAGGAGATGGGGGACAGGGGAGGCAGATCATGTATGCATTTATATCAAAAGGCATCACATGCTTCCATGCTCCCATGATAAATGTACATGCAATGTGAGCTGGACAAATATTTTGAAAGTTTCCCATTTTCTAAAGGTCACTTTTTGAATGCAAATACTAATAGATGAACAGGTGAGAACACATTTATTTGAACAAGAAATTCTTTCACAATCTCCTATACTTTTGAAAATCTAGGGATATTTCCCCTTACAAAAATGTCCTGTGGTAATTCTCTGTGGTAACTGACTTTACCACACAAAATACCACAGGAATATCTGTTACCACAGGTTTACCACAGGCCCACCTGTGGTACTTTGCCGTATACTTGTGTGGTAATTTCAAGTAGCGGCTGTGGTATTCAAATGTCCTGTGGTAATTCTCTGTGGTACCTGTCTTTACCACACAAAATGCCACAGGAATATCTGTTACCACAGGTTTACAACAGGTACACCTGTTGTACTTTGCTGTATACTTGTGTGGTAATTTCAAGGGGTGGCTGTGGTATTCAAATGTCCTGTGGTAATTCCTGTGGTACCTGTCTCTACAACACAAAATACCACAGGAATATCTGTTACCACAGGTTTGCCACAGGTATACCTGTGGTACTTTGCTGTATACCTGTGTGGTAATGTCACGTGGTGGCTGTGGTATTCAAATGTCCTGTGGTAATTCTCTGTGGTACCTGTCTTTACCACACATAATGCCACAGGAATATCTGTTATCAGTGGTTTACCACATGTGCACCTGTGGTACTTTGCTTTATACTTGTGTGGTAATGTTAAGTGGTGGCTGTGGTATTCAAATATCCTGTGGTAATTCTCTGTGGTACCTGTCTCTACAACGCAAAATACCACAGGAATATAAGTTTACCACAGGTACCCCTGTGGTACTTTGCTGTCTACTTGTGTGGTAATGTCAAGTGGTGGCTGTGGTATTCAAATGTCCTGTGGTACCTGTCTTTACCACACAAAATACCACAGGAATATGTTACCACAGGTACACCTGTGGTAATTTATCGTATACTTGTGTGGTAATGTCAAGTGGTGGCTGTGGTATACTTGTGGTCCTGTTGTACTCCTGTGGTACATCCTAAATACACATGAATATATGTTACCACACCACGTACTGTCAACTGTTAGCTATCTTTTGTATTCCTGTGGTACCGTTAACGCCTGGAATACCACAGGAATATCTCTTACCACAGGAAAACCTGTGGTACTCTATCATATATTTGTGTGGTAATGTAAGCAGATGGTTGCTTGTGGTCCTATTCTGTTCTGTGGTACAGGGGCGGTGCCAGGGTATTTTGATAGGGCCCGGGGATAGGGCTGGCCCTTTAAATGTAGGCACGTTGTATACATGTGGTGTTCTGTGGTATTGAGCGAATCAAACAATAATAATTTAAAAAAAAAAAAAAAAGTTATTGGTGGATGTTCATACAGGCCACCCCAACCTGAATATATGAGGGGGGGGGGAGATATACAAGGACCTATATAGGCCTAATAATATACACCCCTTCCCCCAGGAAAAAGAAGCCTAAATTGTATGCCATCAAATTTAGGATATATCCAACAACAACAACAACAACAAAAAAAAAAAAAAAAAAAAAAAAAAAAAACCCCACCCCCCCAAAAAAATGAATAAATAAAGTTGTAATCCTACCCTTTTTGTGAGTGCCCGGTGTCCCCACCCCCCGTGGTAATTCCTGTGGTATTTTGTGTGGTATATAGACAGGTACCACAGGAATTACCACAGGACGTTTAACCTCCCATCTCCCTGGTAACCCCCCCCCCCCCCCCCACACACACACAATTGAGAGATAAGAGTAGATATGGACCCCCTTGGTACTTTTTGAAATTATTACATATTTTTATTTCTTTTTATTTCTTTATTCATTTATTTATTAATTAATTTATTTTTTATTTTTTATTTTTTTTATTTTTTGTTTTTGCTACATACAATGGTCCAATTTTCCTATCAGATTTTATCGGAATTGTAATAAAATTCCGTTCATCTAAAACGAAATTATTATCCAACAGTTACGGTTATGACTTACATGTAAATAATGTAGAAACTTATTCAAGACTTGTGATTGGTCGGCGAGAGCGAGCTCTCGCGATCGCTAGCAAATTGAAATGCGACGTACGTACGCGGCAAAATTGTTAACGGTAGTTCGAGCGAGAGATTTCGAAGCAGGAAGGAGAGTAGACAGATTTCCAAATTTTCAGGAAAATAGGATGGTAAGAATTTTTTGCATATTTCATAGTTTGCATCTTAGTCTGTAATCGTTTCTAATGAGCTGATAAAGAGAACGTAATGAAAATATGATGCAGTATATTGATAGCTTAGTTGCATGATTCGCCGCAATGACAATTTGTTCTGCGCCCGTCTGCAGGGTATGCGCTAGCTCCTTCGTCCCGCCGGCTCCCGGGAGCTCTCCGGCCATGCTGGCGTAGGCGTCGGCGTAGCTTAGTGCTCTCTGCATTTGGCCGTTACGTGTGGCAGTCGCAATTTACGTTTGTATTGTGAATCTGTGACCATGATTTTGTGTGCTAATCGTTGCCCGGCTGCGGCCGGTAATTCCTCGCTTTGAAATTCCAGCAAATGGCAGTGGACATTTACTGTAGTCTGTACTACAAATTCAAGTACAAATGCCCACTGCCATTTGCTGGAATTTCACTCGACTACAGTCTGTAGTCGAGTGAAAAATTAAATTCCATCTATCTAGATCTAGGCCTTAACCTAAAACATGACAAGTGAATGATGACAGTGATGAATAACAAGTTACAATACTATCATGACTAGGCCTATAGGAGTCTAGTCTACCCTAACGTTAGATCAGTTGCTCTAGAATGATGTAGAGAGACATGAGAGAGAAGACCTAATGTTAGATCTAGACCCTGAAAAGGAATTATCAAGGAATTATGAAATTGTATGGTAATATCCAATGTTTTTCTTATAATTTTGACAATGTATCTAATATCTATCATGACTGAAAAGTGAAAACAAACCCTTAATAATAATATGGTGCCTTTTAGGGATATGGTTCCGGTTGCATAAAACTGTGATGCAGCGGCAGCACATCATGTGAATTGTGATGAGTGATCCCCCCCCCCCCCCCCTCCCCCATTATCTAGCAGAGAATAGATGCCGGCAGAACTTGATGATTGATCTTGTCTTTTCTTTCTTTCTTTTTCCAGCCAAACAACAAGGTGGCACGATAACGAAACTCAAGATGATCATGACTGAGGCGATTGTGAGGGAGTTTCCCATTTTAAGAATGCGGGTGCTGCTGTGAGTATGATTTGATTGAAGAATAGGAATAAAATGATCTGTAAATGTATGTACCAAAGAACATGACAGCTATTCGTATGTCTGTGTGCATGGAATGTAAGATAAGATTATTTTACCAATATTATCCGATTAATCTTGAATGTAATATGCTCAAAACATAGCTTATAAATGTATTTTCGGGACATATATATGCAAACTTTGCCAGTCAAAAGTACATGTACTCATAACTCACAAAATCTTATGCTTTCAATTTACTTTTCCAATTCCAGATGATATTTCTTTTTTTTTTTCTCGATTCTACAAATCAGGCTATATGGCTCTTACCTTGGGGGTATCATGTCACAACACTAGACGGCTTCCTCCTAGACACCGGACTTTGCAACAACAGAGAGTTTCCATCGAAGGAAAAGATGTCATGCATTGGTTCACTTGTATAGTCCTCACCTTCTGGATGTGAACTTTCCAATGGTAATTAAGTAGCTTGAGTTTTACATTAATAAATGTGAATCTTTGATAATCCTGTCCTGTACTTCTTGGGAAATGGATTCTCCTATGGACTTGGGTTTGAGACATTTTGCTGTAGGGCCCTCTCATCCCTATTTGAAGAAACTAGTCATGGACTATCTTTTTGAAAATTATTAATTTATTTGCTTTTCAGAATTAATAACTAATTTTTTCTTTTAATTTTGTAAGATTTTATCATGAACACATCATTTGGCCTTAGTGGAAGTTAAATATTCTGAACATAATAAAGTAATGGAAAGGCATGTACTATGGCATGTAGGATGTAATGCTTTTTGCTCTGAAACTCACTGTTTCTGGCTCAAAATCATGATTTTTTTTTTCTTTATTAGTAATCCCTCTAGTTAACCAATGTTGCCTTGATTTGATTTCATCATACATACAGGTCGGTACTAAATCCCAATGCACATGGATCAAGCCACCAACTCAGAGCCTCTTGTTACGACTATGGAAAAACATCTAGAAGTTTATCCCTTTGTAGCAGCTTTTAGTTTTGTAAAGGACTAAAAACTTGTCCCAAACAGAGGTATTGAATACTATTTCCTGAGTAACCATTAACATTTGACTCAGTGTGATACTTTCCCAAAACACTAAAATCACCATCAGGGGAAATTATTTCCAGGCTATATTATTATTATTATTATTATTATTATTATTATCATCATATTTTCATTTGAGTTTTTCTCCATGTAGGAAAATTTGTCTGATTGTGTTTTCCATAATTCATCTGCATATTTTGTGTTTGATTCTTCTTACAATAACCCTTACTGAACTGGGGGCGGGGGCTTGGAGGCCTCCCTAGACGTTTTGCGCGATATGTCTGCAATGTGAAAAGTTATCACTGCAATGTTTCATCACTTTTTTCCTTCAAGTCTCCCGCATCCTTTAAGACAATTTTCGCAATGTTTGGATAAGCGGTTCCGAAGTTACGCATAATGTACATGCACGTCAAACGAAAAAATTGTTCAAAACGTGATTTCTTGTACAAGTTTAATACAAATTGTGTTTTCAGCCCAAAATCATAAATCTATGAATATTTTTGCTATTACTTATTCAAACTGATTCATTTTATGCTATTTATGATTGCAACAGTGTTACTGACAAATTCCATCAAAAAAAACCCCAAAAGGTAAAAAAAACAAAGAAATACATAAGAAATTGAAAAAAATATATAAGGAACAAGTTTTGAGAATGTAAATTTTTGGTGGTATACCGGTATTTGGTGAAAACACCACAGAGTATTTGGACCAAATATTAGCATATTAGGAGCTTTATTTAGGGCCTTAGAGCAAAAAAATCTGATTTTTTATGGATAAATCATGCATAAATTAGAATAATTAATGAAACCACATCATTTTGAAAAAAATAATACCATCTTATAGAGTACGTGTTGGGCGACATGCGTGCCGATTTTCGTTGTGCGGTCAATGACCTAGATCATGGGGGGGGGGGCCTGGTAGCCCCCACCCCCCAGTCAGAGAGGGGCTCAAAATAGTCCAGTTCAGTAGGGGGTTAAAGGTTTCACATTATAATGCTTTTGATGCCAGGTGACAGCTTATTGTTATTATGCAATCTGATGATTAAGCCATTAGGGAGGAATTGTATTTAGGAGCTTTGAAAGGTAGTCTTAACCATTTGCAGAATCGCAGAAAATCCATCCAACTTGGCCTGAGTTTATGATATGACCTTCTGAATTTCTGATACTGATAATCATAAGGCAAATGGAGCTATTTTTACTAATGGTCAAATTATATTTCAGATCCTTTCGTCCATTTTTCTTGAGACAAATATTCAACATCAATTTTGTTATTAGAAAAAAATATCCATTTGTCCAAAAGAATTGTATGGTTGGAAGTAATTGCCTTTGCGATTCTTGTACTGTCAGATTTGAGGATGCAAAACATTGAGACCAGCTTTAACAAGGTACATGTAATGCTTCCCAATTGTCCATGTTGTACTATGTTGTCTGTGATAAACATAAGCAGTAATAACTTTCCCCTGTTCAAAATTGTTATATTGCATACAGTGGAAACTACTAGACCTGGGGGGTGTAACATAAAACATACAATCAATCTTACAATTGATATCAATCGTAAGTCTATGGCAAACCATGTACTAAAGAGATACAATTGATTGTAAGATTGATTGTATCTGTTTATGTTACACCCCCCAGGTGTCCAATCCAATATAATCCAATTTTTGTTTGTCAGCCACCGCGGTGGAGCGATACTAAGGAAATGCCGCAACAGTAATGATGTCTGTCCTTCTGCACTTGATGCATATGAAACTTAAATAACTTTACCCAGTTTTAACCAGTTGATGATATGTTCAATTGAGATCTTAGTATTATTTGGGGGATAAAGATCAGGTAAATAGGTTCAATTTTGAAATTTACTTTCAAGTCTCTACAGGCGGGTTAGTAACTTTTAAACTTCACACCACAAGTCATAATCAAACTTGTTTGGTATATATGCGGACATGGAACTCCATGTTGCGGGTCTAGTTTCAAATGTCGTTCGGTATTTTCCTTAAAAGGTAATTGCACATGAACGTGGCAATATGCATTAAGGCTACTGCCGTGTTTAAAACGGGTTTCTTTTTTTTTTTTTTCAAAGTTCACTGTTTTTATACAGTGATTTTACAGTACTTTCCATAACTTTCTGTCATTATCAAATGTAAATAGTACATACATGTGTATTCTGCTGTTTCTTTATGTTTATAATATATTGTTTTTCACATGTCAGCTGCTAACAGTATTCAGAACTTGTCAGTACTTCTGCCAGTATCACTTGTAAATACATTTTATTGTTATCAATTAAAGCTGTTCAAAGCTGTAGCATATTGTGGAAATCTTAAATATACATGTATGTCCAGATAGATCAGCTATCACAACTGTTCACCATGCAGTTACCACTTACTATTACCACAAATATGTACAACCATGTACCTTGCATTAATAGCTGGATTATGAATTGTTTTCATTTAATTAGACAATATATTTTGCAAAAAGGTTTCAAAAATCGACAGGGGGAGGGGGCAGACTTTTGACCAAATCAAGTTTCATTTATGCAAGGTTGTGTGGGTGAGCCGCATACCTGCCAACTCTCCCTATTTAGTAGGGACAATCCCGATTTTTGGTAAAAGAAAGAGCCACTTCTACCATGTGTCCCTCTTTTTGCAAAAACCTGTCTGTAGTCATGTATAGGAAATTCAGAAATTTCCCTATTTTTAGCCTCTGCCTTGTCATTTGTCCCTTTTTCTTGGGTTTCAGGGTTGACAGGTCTGCAGCCGTGGTATGTGGTATTTCTCTATTACCATGGTATAAAATTTGTATTAAGTCTGGTAATCTGTGTGCTAACTACTGTATGGTAAATCTGGTAAAAGTATGTGGTAACTGGCATGGGTAATTCTGTGTGGTAACTGGCGTGTGGTAATTGTGTGTGGTTACTGGCATGTGGTAATTGTGTGTGGTAACTGGCGTGTGGTAATTCTGTGTGGTAACTGGCGTGTGGTAATTCTGTGTGGTAACTGGTGTGCGGTAACTGGCGTGTGGTAATTCTGTGTGGTAACTGGCGTGTGGTAATTGTGTGTGGTAACTGGCGTGTGGTAATTCTGTGTGGTAACTGGCGTGTGGTAATTTTGTGTGGTAACTGGCGTGTGGTAATTCTGTGTGGTAACTGGCGTGTGGTAATTCTGTGTGGTAACTGGCGTGTGGTAATTCTGTGTGGTAACTGGCGTGTGGTAATTCTGTGTGGTAACTGGCGTGTGGTAATTCTGTGTGGTAACTGGCGTGTGGTAGTTCTGTGGTAATTTGTATTCGTGTGGTAAATTGGGACATTTACCACAGGACATTTCCTGTGGTAATCGTGTGGTACAGTTCTGTGGTAATCGTGTGGTACAGTCCTGTGGTAATTGTGTGGTACAGTCCTGTGGTAATCGTGTGGTATTACCACAGGAAATTTTTGTAAGGGTCTTGAATCAAAATTACACGAAAGAGATCAAAATGGCAGCATCCCCAATTAAAAATCCTCAGGTGGGGAAGGGGCTGGAGTTGTTTGCAGAGAACATACCAATTTACCATGAATTTCAATAGGAACTGTTGTGTAGACAATACAAGGGGGGGGGGGCATGGAATGAACCTACTTGAAATTGAATAATTCCTTTCTTAAAAAATAGTGCTTGCTAATAGGTATGTCATTACTGGTTAGCTGTTGTTTTTTTCTTGTATTCTTGTGTTTATTTAATTAAAAGGCAGAGTTTTTCGTTTGAATATTTTAATTTTTGACAAAACAATATTGGATTTCAAATGCACACATGTGGGCATAGAAAATCCTGATTATTTAATCATTGCAATAAAAAATAACATGCTCATCAAAATGTGGGCAAACCCATAACAAGTGAAACACCCTTGGTTGTCTTGCCTGCATTACACATGTTGCCATGGCAGCATCCTGATTTAGTGAAAATTTTGGATAGAGTACTTAAAGGGTGCTTGCAAAAAAGTTCATGGACTTTTATTCCTTGGTAAGGTTCAACTCATTTTTGAACCTGACCTGCACCTTTAAGAGATGTTCCCGTGGTATACATTTGGTGGTTACAGCTTATAGTGATAGAAAGATATTGTGATTACAATGCTTGTTGCAGTTCATGGAACTTGGTTGACAGACCTAATGCCATCTACAAATTTTGATCCGCTATGCAGGCAAGACGAAAATGAAAACAAAATGATCAAACTTGTTCGTAAATTAACACAAAACAACAACGAAAACACACACACACACAAAAAAACCTTCTCTACATTGAAATGAATCATGGAAACAAACATATTTGCTAATAAATACCCTTCTATTTTCCCAATTTCCGAACCGAACTGAAAATTCGCGAATTTGCGTTGTCGAAACGAATCCTGCCGAATCCGAATTTTGCTGCTTGATTCGGAAGATTCGGAAGATTCGGGAACTCCAGCACCGGGCTCCAGCACTCAGTTGAACATGTTTTTAAACAAAATGGAGTTTGAATAATTTCTGCAATTATCGATAGTTTGTTTTTAAACATGACGGAGTTTAAATAATTTTTATTTCTATCGTCCGTTCATTTTCTAGACATGACGGAGTTTAAATAATTTCTATTTCTATCGTGCGTTCACTTTCTAGACATGACGGAGTTTAAATAATTTTTGCTTCTATCGTATGTTCGCTTTTAAACATAATGGAGTTTGAATAATTTCTAATACTATCGTAAGTTTGTTTTTAAACATGACGGAGTTTAAATAATTTCTATTTCTATCGTGCGTTCATTTTCTAGACATGACGGAGTTTAAACAATTTTTGCTTCTATCGTACGTTAGTTTTTTAAACATGATGGAGTTTGAATAATTTCTCCTACTATCGTAAATTTGTTATTAAACATGACGGAGTTTAAATAATTTCTATTTCTATCGTGCGTTCATTTTCTATACATGACGGAGTTTAAATAATTTTTGCTTCTATCGTACGTTCGTTTTTAAACATAATGGAGTTTGAATAATTTCTACTACTATCGTAAGTTTGTTTTAAAACATGACGAAGTTTAAGTAATTTCTATTTCTATCGTGCGTTCATTTTCTAGACATGACGGAGTTTATATATTTTTTGCTTCTATCGTACGTTCGTTTTTAAACATAATGGAGTTTGAATAATTTCTACTACTATCGTAAGTTTGTTTTAAAACATGACGAAGTTTAAGTAATTTCTATTTCTATCGTGCGTTCATTTTCTAGACATGACGGAGTTCACATAATTTTTGCTTCTAACGTACGTTCGTTTTAAAACATTACGGAGTTTGAATAATTTCTACTACTATCGTAAGTTTGCTTTTAAAGATGACGGAGTTTGGATAATTTCTGTTTCTAACGTGCGTTCATTTTCTAGACATGACGGAGTTTAAATAATTTTTGCTTCTAACGTACGTTCGTTTTAAAACATTACGGAGTTTAAATAATCAATTTTCGATCGTGCGTTCATTTACTAGACATGACGGAGTTTAGATAATTTTTGCTTCTTACCTACGTTCGTTTTAAAACATTACGGAGTTTAAATAATTAATTTTCGATCGTGCGTTCATTTTCTAGACATGACGGAGTTTATATATTTTTTGCTTCTATCGTACGTTCGTTTTTAAACATAAAGGAGTTTGAATAATTTCTACTACTATCGTAAGTTTGCTTTTAAAGATGACGGAGTTTGGATAATTTCTTTTTCTAACGTGCGTTCATTTTCTAGACATGACGGCGTTTGAATAATTTTTGCTTCTTGCATACGTTCGTTTTAAAACATTAAGAAGTTTGAATAATTAATTTTTGATCGTGCGTTCATTTTCTAGACGTGACGGAGTTTAATTAATTTTTGCTTCTAACGTACGGTCGTTTTAAAACATTACGGAGTTTAAATAATTTTCGATCGTGCGTTCATTTTCTAGACATGACGGAGTTTAGATAATTTTTGCTTCTATCGTACGTTCGTTTTTAAACATAATGGAGTTCGAATAATTTCTACTACTATCGTAAGTTTGTTTTTAAAGATGACGGAGTTTGAATAATTTTTTTGTTTCTAACGTGCGTTGATTTTCTAGACATGGCGGAGTTTAAATAATTTTTGCTTCTAACATACGTTCGTTTTAAAACATTACGGAGTTTAAATAATTAATTTTCGATCGTGCGTTCATTTTCTAGACATGACGGAGTTTAGATAATTTTTGCTTCTATCGTACGTTCGTTTTTAAACATTACGAAGTTTAAATAATTAATTTTCGATCGTGCGTTCATTTTTGAGACGTCGGACGGAGTTTGAATAATTTCTACTACTATCGTAAGTTTGTTTTTTTAACATGACGGAGTTTGAATAATTTCTATTTCTATCGTGCGTTCATTTTCTAGACATGACGGAGTTTGAACAATTCTTGCTTCTATCGTACGTTCGTTTGTAAACATAATGGAGTTTAAATAATTTCTACTACTATCGTAAGTTTTTTTTTTATCATTCCGGAGTTTATATAATTTCTGTTTCTAACGTGCGTTCATTTTCTAGACATAACGGAGTTTCAAAGATTTTTGCTTCTATCGTACGTTCATTTCTAAACATAATGGAGTTTGAATAATTTCTGCTACTATTATAAGTTTGTTTTTAAAGATACCGGAGTTAGTTTGAATAATTTCTATTTGAACAACGAATCAAGATCGCGCATCCCCGCGCTTCGCATGTTAAAGAAGAAAAAGGAAGTTAAAACAAAAAAAACACGCATGTTTCCGACTTTTTATTTCAAACAAATAAAAATAATTCCGAATCCGAATCGAAACGAATTTCGGGAAGAAAAATCTGAAACGAATCCGAATCGAATCGAATCCGAGTTTCGGCGATTCGTTGCAACACTACTATATACCTTAAAAAAGAAATCCCATTGTCTTCCTTTTGTGATGCATACTCACACCAAGTTTACATGTAATATTAATCTCTCTAATAGTTCTGGAGATATTTTGATAACAAAGCTAACATCTTACACATTGTGACCCTGACCTTTGACCTAGGCCTACATATTTCACAGTCTAATCAAATGGTTCTTGTTATACCACATTAACTCACCTGAAATCGGACATTTTGGAATTGACCTCTGCGACCTATGACCAACTCCCCAAAGTTTAATGATATCTCCTATAAGATCACCAAGTTTAAAGTCTACGCTTTCAGCATTTCTCAAGATATCACACTAAGAAGGTCAACACCTTGAATTTCAGAAATTACTTATTCAACATTGGACTAATATGTAGTCTCTAATCAAATTATATTAGCGACATGTATCTATGGTGATATGGGGTCAAGTTTGAAGTTCATACCTAAAACAGTTCTTGAGATATTGTGTTAAGGAAAAAGTGAGATGGACAAAGGGACGGACAGACAACCTGAAAACATAATGACTCTGGGACAACCTCGGGTGGGCAGAGGCATAATTACATTGCATCACCTTTTGGATTTGAGCGATAAAATAGAAGACATTTGATTTAAGACATTTATCATACATATAACGATGATAGTTATTGCAGCACAACATCATCAAGTTACTAGAAGCAAAAGCAATAGAGTTGATTTAAATACTTACTGTACTTTGATTTCATCCATCAATGCTGTTAGAAGTTTAGAAGCTTGAAGTTGATTTGTCAAACGCTTTTTTAGGTTATCGCGAAAATGAAAATGGGACGGACAGAAGGGCAGATAAACAACCCGAAAACAATGGCTCCAGCAACCACCTTCAGTGGGCAAAGGCATGAAAAACAGTCAAAACAGGATAGGTCTTATATGCAAAGGTAAATGTACAGCAGGTATTGTAAAATCAGTAATTGGCGTCCACACCCTGATCCAAATATTGTTAACAAAATGAAAAATTGAACGAAAACTCTTATAAAAACAAAAGCAATAAAACTTCAAATAAAAAATAAGGTAAAACTGAACAGAATGAATAAAAACTCATAAGCACATTTATGATAGGGGAAGTGAAATGGATAAAAATCAAAATAAACCACGAACTGGCATAATAACATGAACACATTGCTTTTAAAAAGGGGGCGCAGCAATGACATTGCTCCCATATAACAGAAATGAATTAACTCTGGCAAACATAACAAAAATGATATTAGCAAAAGGAATGTTGAATGATAAAATATGATAAGGTTAGCATGAACATTATCATTGCAAAAAAAAAAAAACAGAACAAGAATAATTGGTTTTGTTTCCTGCACTGCAGTCTTTCAAATGCTAGTTAAATAAAGGCCTGTATTTTAAATTCTTTTTATATATAGAAATTTATATTGCCAATGTATAGACCAGATAAAATTAATAAAAATAAACAGTCAAGCCCCTTTTTAAAAAAATTAACTAAGCCTGAGCATAACTCTTCCTGGATAAACTGCTGTACCAAATTCACAGTAATATAATTTAGGTCTACAATTTGATCTCAAACTTAAGACCACGGCCGTAAATATCGGCTTTATTCCTTTTCATGTTTAAAATCACAAGCTGTTAATATGGAAACATTTCGTTCATCAAAAATATGTTTCCAACTTCCAAGTAACAAAAATATGTTTCCAACTTCCAAGTAACCTTGCAAGGTTTTTCATCTACGACATTTGCCAGTTCGTCAGGCCGCTCCATCGCCGCCGGAGCTGGGGGCCGCGCTAGGCTAGGGAGCGACGCGATGAAAACTGAATGAAAACCACCTAGCAGTTAAGTTGCAGTTTGGGAACGACCGCGGTGTTAAATTCTAACCACTTAACTTTATAAAGAACGAATACATGCTTCTCAACAAATTATATCAATAACAGATTGCTAGAATGGCAAGAATGTGATAAAAAATGAAAATATAACGAGGCATACCGCACGACGTCTTGATCAGCAGTAGCATAGATCTGTTAGCTTCCGATAAATTCTTCAGGGATTTAGAATGAAGAGAAGCGGGAATGAAATTTGAATTAACTTCGCAGAAACACTAAAAAACCGACAAAAAGTATGCTTAAAAATATCATTTTAATTTTGAAAAATAGTGAAGAAGGGTTACATGAAATATTTTGTTACAATAGGAGAATGAAATTATAAATAATTTTCATCTTAGCACGGAGAGCGTACACACCAGCACTCCATAATGATTTGGTTCAACAATGCATGTGCATTTCTGAACCACACGCGAATCGCCCCATTGTATAGTTGAACCAATAGACAACGCGTACAAATTTGGTTCAACAATGCGCTCTCCCTGGTTCAACAATGCATGTTAAATCTCTCTCTCTCTCTCTTTCACTCTCCTTCATCTTAGTCTCACTC
>JAPZVO010000642.1:0-29280 GCA_029962745.1 Echinometra lucunter
TAATGGCGTAAATTGGTTGGCACAGTACATGTATGAATGTAGCCCTAAATGGTGTAATCAAACAAAGATGTACATCGTTACTTATGTGGTACTTTAGAATGAAGAGAATGAAGAAACATGAATTAATGCAGACTTCATGTTGTCACTCTTATCCAACTTTTTTCTCCTTTATCTTCCTTTGCTAGTATTGCAAAGCAAGCTCTTTGTGTTATTGATTTATTAAATACAGAGCACTCTCGTTATAGAAAACACAGAAGAACCCCTTTTTTGTTGACATGTTAGACGTTTTGTTTTGCAGTTTTTTATTTTGTTGTTTTTTTGACAAGCATGGGTGTCACTTCCATCTGGGTGTGCCCCAATCCCCCGGTGGAAATATCACCACATTGCAGTCTTTTATTTTCATTCTTATGAAAAAAATAAAGGAATGTGTGTCAACTCAAATTGACTGCTTGAGTGTTTCATGTTAATATATTTTTTTATTCAAGTTTTATATGTAAAATAATATTGATGTTGTCAGTGAAGTTTCAGATAAAATAATACATATCCGACAAAGCTCAGTTACCAAACATTTACTGTTTTCAGCAGTACTATGTGTGAGTGGAAGGGAGTGTGTGGATTTGTGTGGGCTTGTGTAGGCGTGTGTTTAAGTGTTTTTATGTTTGTTTTCGTCGAAGGGGCAAGTTGTAGTCATAGGCATCCATTGCACTGACATTTTTAAAAGAGCGCTAAAGTGAGTAAAATGAAATATACCATTTAAAATACGGGTATACGTGTGAAGAGGACTCCAATAAATTGCTTGTTTGAGAGGGAATAGGGATTCAGAATATACTTTTCGAACATTACCAACTCTCGAACTTGTGTTGGCTTCTTCCTCCCATTTTCTGATTTTGTTTTCAATGCGAGTAGAGATCGGTGGGGGGATACATAATGTTCTTGAGGTGTAGGTAAAAACAAATTAATCAGAATGCACTATTCAAGAAATTTTTTGCAAATACATCCAAAAAAAAAAAAAAAAAATCATAACCTTCTTTACCTTGCATCCAGTTTTCATCAAACGTTTATTCACTGCTTTGTTTGGGAAAGTTTTTGAGACTGGAATTAGCTTCATCTTGGACTTGGCCTTTAATTCCTTTGCTCTGTCTCCTGCCGCAAAGCAAGCGCGCGAGGCCGGGGGCTATGAGGGCGGTAACCCCTTCCAAAACGCCATCCTCACTGACCTCCCCCCCCCCCCCCACGAAAAAAAGCTATCAATGGAATTTTAGACATTAAATCGGCGACTGGATCGACGAGCCCGTTTGACCGCCATCGTTGTTGTTGTTGCTGCTGCTGTCGTTGTTGTTTGGCCTTTGTGCTTGTCATTGTTAAGTGTTAAGTAAATATTTATGTTTTTTTTACTTTGTTTTTTTTAATCTTATCGTCGATAATATTATCATCATAATCATCATCATCATTACTATTATTATTAGTATTATTATAATTAAAATTAGTATCATTTTTATTATTAATGTTATTATTATTATCATTATCATTATCATTATCATTATTCATTCATTCGACCATAAAATCACGTTCAAAATGCATGAAATGAATATAAATATCTTTAAATTGATAGTGAAAGAGGCGGAAATATGAAGTAAGAGTAGAAGAAAAGAAAGGAAGAAATTGTTGTCATGGGCCAGGTAAAATTCTTCACTGTTGCCCTGAGGCAGGCGATCCACCATATAGAAGAATACTGCACAATCCCATTTTTTAAAAATACAAATATTCCAAACAATTATACAATTATTTCACATAAAAAAAAAAATAGTGAAAAGTGTAGGTTTTCAAATTTCTCAGAGGCCCCCACCCCCACCCCCGAGCTTCGTACGGCCGCGGTGGGATGTTTCACGATGTTGATCTGTTCAACATGACGGGGGATAATTAAAAGTCGTAAGCTGAAATTTCTATCCTGCTTATATACGGGTGTTTTATAATCCTTGATATGTGCACTAAAAAGGGGTTTCATGCATGTCAGGTGTAGTGTCACTTTCAAATAGAAAGTGGGATGGGATTCGATGAAGTGCCTCATCTTGCCAACAAAAAAAAAAACAAACAAAAAAAAAAAATTAACGGTTCATTCCACTACAAGATGAAGTTCATTTTATCTCATGAATTCAAATTGGAAAGAAATTGAAAAATTGATAAAAATTGGATGAAAAATAAGGAAGTTATGAATTTGTCAATTTGAGGTATGATGAATGAATGAAAGTTGGGCCCCTGGCCCATCAACTTTTTTTCGGGTGGGGGTGCTTCATGCCTTCTAATTCCTAATTGCACACAAAAAATTACCCCCCGCCCCCCCCCCCAAAAAAAGAAACACATTTGGGCAATTCCACAAGGGAAAACCAATCAGCCCCCTTCAGATGTATAGTAAACAATCATTGATAAAATTCGGGAGCTAGGATGAAAGTCTTTTGCCTTTCCATTCATTATTTTTGTTCACTGCTGGGCACTTTAACCGAAGAATTTCCCATGTGATTACATATTTCATCCATATCGCAATGGACTAGTGCAGTACACCCTTCTTGGCGTACCAGCATGTTGTAGGTTATCGCGTGCATGAATAATGATGTACTATTCCTTCCAAGTGGGAAATTTTCATGACACTCCCTGATCTGCCCATGAAAACTATATGCAACCATCCATCTATGAATAGGCGGGAAACCATTGATGGAAAATCTACTACAGGTGCGGCGCTACTGGGGCATGGGGCGGCTGTCTTATCACTTGGTGGTCCAGCAAGAAAAAGTAGACACAGAGAAATGGGAAAGAGAGGATAGATTCATGTAACGATGTAATACCCCATTTTAGTTCTTAATAATTAATTCACATGTACGTCAGGTTTAGCAAATCTCCCCCCCCCCCGGAAATACTCTTGCACCGCCCTATTTTTCTCTTTTTTTAACTCAATGAATATTTCTCTGGGTCAACAAAATCTGTATAGTCTTATCAGGGAGATGCCAAACTCCCATCTCCCTGGGCTAATGCCTACACAGAATTTAAGTCACTTGCTTCGTGTACATGTGTTTATCCATGCGTCCATAAAAATGAAAAACTAAAACTTCAAACGAACAAAAACAGGACAGGTTTATGGCTGTGCTGCTCTTGTTAGAATGTTATGTATCAAGATACTGGCACTTTCGTTCTTTTTGAAATCGAGGTTTGGCTGAATACGAGAACTATATTGGTATGGATAAGACTGCAGCCGTTCGTCAGGAACCTCCATGTTGACATATTTATTAGGACGCTCAGACGAAAAAGGAGGGAAGTAATGCGGGATGATACTAACCATGCTAACAGTACACCCACATAAGGCACAATAAATGTTCAGTTTATGAATTCTGGAAATACACATACATCAACATGTATAATACGAACTGAGTAAGAAAAGAAATAGGTGTTTTTCATGATTTAACTGGAAACTGTTACCCACTGAGAAAAAAATGTGCAAATTTGCACCCTATAAATGCTACACTGCCAGCACTTTTTGAGCGCAATCTTGTATCCTACATGAAAAAGGTGCAAAAATGCACCTTTTTCTTCTTGTTTGCACCTGGAAACGCCATTTTGCATCCTGAAAGATGCAACTTTGCACCTTTTAGGGTGCACACATTTTTGCGTTCAAAATGGATTCGGATTGATTGTTACTTTCATGGTTTTTATCAACTTTTCCTTGCAGCTATCTGCAAACTACATAACAGTCAATATTTTAGCAACTATTGCAAATCATTTTATTGACCCAATTATAAAGCCTCATACAGGAAATTACCTGTTCCACACACTTTCAGTGATCGAAGGGGAAGACAAGATAAAGACCATGAGAGAGAAAGAGAGAAAGAGAGAGAGAGAGAGAGAGTTAGGGAGAGGGCATGGAGGGAGATAGAGAGCATCGTGAATGTATATGGAGAACAATATAGAATGTCAAGTAAATTTCGGATAGCGAATCCAACCGCCATAATTCAGTATATCAACAATCAATAAACTTTTTAAGATAGCTTGCTTGTTTTAACAGTTTAAGCCAAATACTAATATTTAATTTGGCAAAATAACAATTCTTAAAAATACGTATTATAGGTAAATGGAGTGGAGTCTTTAAGAGTGCACTTTTAATCATATTTTAACAAAATAATAGGGGAATGAAAAGTTGAACATTATATATCTCCAAATGGTGTAGAGAAGGGTTAACAAAAACATACTAATGATTTATGTTTACAACATGTTGAAGACAAGTGTTAAAGTAGCTCCAAAATGGAATGTTATTGCGACTAGAATGCAGGCTATTTATCCTTCCAATGAAGGCAAAATAATTGGCCTTTTGAATTAGGCTAATTAAAAACTATTGCAATATCAAACAACTTCATTAATGAACCTTTGCCCTCATACGCCATGTACTTTCTTAAATTGTCAACAATGTATGTTGTTAATTCCTTCGTCATGTCTATTGGTCATAACAAAGTAAGGAGTCAGCCCATAAAGATAAAGAATAGTTGTATAGTTGCACAAAAAATCTCTAAATCAATAAGGCAAATTTTCCTAAAGGTAAACACAAACGTGTTTTTGGAGTGTGAAAAAAGGGATGAAAAAAAAAAAAAAAAAGAAATATCTGCAACACATGCCTACGTAAGAGTTATTGACTAAAATTTGATGAAAATTGTTTGACCATGCTCTTATCAACATCCAGCAAAGTAGCCAACCTCGAGTGGCATTATACCTAGAATGTAAGTGCAACTTGATTAACAATTAATTTAAAAATGCGAAAATCTCTCTAAGGGGAGAATCTTTCAGACTCTCTTTACTATGATTAAATATCTCTTGCGCAAATCATTTTCGATATTGCCTTTTTTAAATAGAATTATTTGAACTTGAAGTTTCATCCCCCAAAATGTCATTGTATGGGAAAATTCCAAAATTATGATATATCTTGATAACATCTATCGGATATCCCTGGGATAAGTTACTTCACTTTTTAAATATTGTCGAAAATTTAATTAAACTAAATCATTCGAGCCAGTGAAAGAATATCGACAACCTGAGGGGACCTGCGCAAATCCGTTTGTAAGGGGATCATATACATTCCAAGAAATGAAAGTCATTTATGAGATTTGGATTAAAAAAAATCACCAACTTATTAATTACACAATCATTTTTCCTTGGAATGAGGGAGGACTGTACACGCCATCCCCCCCCCCTCCCCCTCCCCGAAGATGGAATAATTCTCATATCAGTAAAGCTGGCGACAAGGACTCAAACTAATTTGAGATTTGAAAACCTGTACATGAATACAAGAACACCTAACCTTATTTCATTGCCTGAAGTCGATAAAATTAAAGAGGGCGAACAAACCTCGCTATATACTTTGTTAATTAGCTAAATTGCGGTAGGCCTAGTTTCCTGTATGCGAATTTAGTCCCCATTATGTTGTAGTTATAAAAACTTTCAACGATTTTTTTTTTCTAGTTGGTCTATTTCATCCACATTATAGGCCATAGGAACCTATTTTCCCTCTATTTTTTATCTTCAGATGTCCTGACATTTTATCAATTTGGATATACCCGAGACTGCTGCATATTTCCCCTTTGATTCAGTGTATAATCCTATTTAATAAAGTGATGCTTGTTGAAAATATATCAGAACAAGGAAGACTTGGACTTGATCAAATTCTTTGTCAGCTGAATGGACATATCACTCCTTTTCACTACTTTGCATGGGAAAATCCTTTAAAACGTACCCCAAAAAAGAGAAACATATGAATTGTGCTGTTATGTCAGTGTATATATCTTCTATTAAAGTTAAGTATATCTCCAATTCCAAGCAGAGAAAGTGAAATATCAGGAAGGAGTAATTAGTGTTTGTGATGTCTGTCAAACATTTCAAGATAATTTAGTAAAAATCCGTAATCTTAAAATTAACAAGTTCAACATTGCACGACTAATTTAGAAGAGAAAACTGGTTTCTTCTAGTTTAGATTTTTGTCCTTTAATCAGTCTACCTGCATAATTATGTTCACCTAATTAACACAATATACATCAGTATCAAGCATGTCAAAAGGCACCCTCGAGTATTTTTAATTTTACACTCCAGAAGTTACTGTTATACCTTCTTATCATTCCTAAAGAAGAGAGAAGGATTAAGTATACCCTAATGATTATTTTAACACTATAATGGAATGAAGTATAGAGTCAGGCTTGATTTCTGAGACAGCAATTTAGACCATTTTGACAAAGCAATACATTATCATGCCAATTAATCATCCATAGAGGGCGTAAAAACTAACAATAAAAATGATTTTTGAAAATTCAGCGAATGTAATTTAAAACATCAAAGCTCAACAATAAATGTCTGATTTGTCTAAGGAATCACGGTATGAAATTTCAACTCTGTACCATTTCGGGTTTCTAAATGGCAAATAATTTGTGAAAGAAGGAAGAGAAGTCCACCTTTCATAGGGCATTTCTCAAACAAACTCATTTTCATGGCTCTGAGTGAACTTTTTGAGACACAAAGATGCGCAATTGACGTCAGACCTCATGGAATTATACGTTTACTTATATTTCTTAACGTTATAAACACAATTCTCAGCGAACAGTAGAAAAATAAAGAATATAACATAGACTCAAACAAATTATAATATAACAAGCAGGATTGGTGCACGTCCAGGTCTGTATTCTCCCCGCAACTCTGGGCGAGACGTCTCAAGCTTAGCCGTAGGAACAGCAGGACGTCGATAATCCGTTATAAGCACGACTTAGAATTTATGGGAAATTTTGCAGTAAAATCTGGTTGACTGTATTTTTAGAGATCAGAGAGATAGATGAATATTATACAATTTCGATGGCAGCCATCAAAAGGTAATTTGTCTTTGGAAAAGGTTAAAAAACGACACAAATACTGGCTTGTATTCTCCCCTTAACTCTGGGCGGGACCACTCACCACTACCCGTACAAACAGAAGGGCGGTCAATAATCCGTGCTTGGCACGACTTAGAATTTATGGGAAATTTTGCAGGAAAATATAGTTGACTGTATTTTTATAGATCTGTGAGATAGATGAATATTATACAATTTAGATGGCAGCCATCAAAAGTGAATTTGTCTTTGGAAAAGGTTAAAAAACGACACAAATACTGGCTTGTATTTTCCCCTTAACTCTGGGCTGGACCACTCACCACTACCCGTACAAACCAGAAGGGTGGTCAATAATCCGTGCTTGGCACGATTAGAATTTATGGGAAATTTTGGAGTAAAATCTGGTTGACTGTATCTTTATAGATCAGTGAGATAGATGAATATTATACAATTCAGATGCCAGCCATTAATAGTGAATTTGTCTTTGGGAAAGGTTAAAAAATGACACAAATACTGCCATGTATTCTCCCCTAAACTCTGAGCGGCACCACTCACCGTTGACTGTACAAACAGCAGTGGTGGCAAAATGTCTTGTGCTTGACACGAGCTAAAAAATGTTTAGGATGTTTCTCATCAAGATCTGGTCAACATTCTTTACTCAAATCATGGAGATAGATGAATATTATACAATTTTGACGACAGCCATCAAAAGTGATTTTGTCTTTGGAAAATGGTTAAAAAGGGACACAAATGCTAGCAGTGTTTACCCCTAAACTCTTGGTGGGATGTTATTCGTGGAAGCAGCAGGAAGTTTAGTGGTGTAGCGGCAATACTGGTATTTAATTTGACAAGATCACAATTTTTAAAAATATGTATTATAGGTAAATGGAGTGGAGTCTTTAAGAGTGCACTTTTAATCACATTTTAACAAAATAATAGGGGAATGAAAAGCGTTGAACATTATATATCTCCAAATGGTGTAGAGAAGGGTTAACAAAAACATACTAATGATTTATGTTTACAACATGTTGAAGACAAGTGTTAAAGTAGCTCCAAAATGGAATGTTATTGCGACTAGAATGCAGGCTATTTATCCTTCCAATGAAGGCAAAATAACTGGCCTTTTGAATTAGGCTAATTAAAAACTATCGCAATATCAAACAACTTCATTTAATGAACCTATGCCCTCATACGCCATGTACTTTCTTAAATTTTATTGTCAACAATGTATGTTGTTAATTCCTTCGTCATGTCTATTGGTCATAACAGAGTAAGGAGTCAGCCTATAAAGATAAAGAACAGTTGTATACTTGCACAAAAAATCTTTATATAAATCAATAAGGCAAATTTTCCTCAAGGTAAACACAAACGTGTTTTGGAGTGTGAAAAAGGGATGAAAAAAAAAGAAATATCTGCAACATATCCCTACGTATAAGAGTTATTGACTAAAATTTGATGAAAATTGTTTGACCATGCTCTTATCAACATCCAGCAAAGTAGCCAAACTCGAGTGGCATTATACCTAGAATGTAAGTGCAACTTGATTAACAATTAATTTAAAAATGTGAAAATCTCTCTAAGGGGAGAATCTTTCAGACTCTCTTTACTATGATTAAATATCTCTTGCGAAAATCATTTTCGATATTGCCTTTTTTAAATAGAATTATCTGAACTTGAAGTTTCATCCCCCAAACTGTCATTGTATGGGAAAATTCCAAAATTATGATGTATCTTGATAACATCTATCGGATATCCCTGGGATAAGTTACTTAACTTTTTAAATAATGTCGAAAATTTAATTAAACTAAATCATTCGAGCCAGTGAAAGAATATCGACAACCTGAGGGGACCTGCGCAAATCCGTCTGTAAGGGGATCATTAAAAATTGTTTTGCCCTTTTCCCGTGAACTCACACCTACACACATCTTCATTCACCCGCGGAGACCAACACACGTATAATATCATTTTTACGATCGAAAGAAGCAAGCTAGAGAACCACTTTTATGTTTTAAAGAGGTTCTCAATTTAAACATTCCAAGAAATGAAAGTCATTTATGAGATTTGGATTTAAAAAAAATCACCAACTTATTAATCACACAATCATTTTTCCTTGGAATGAGGGAGGACTGTACACGCCATCCCCCCCCCCCCCCCCTCCCCGAAGATGGAATAATTCTCATATCAGTAAAGCTGGCGACAAGGACTCAAACTAATTTGAGATTTGAAAACCTGTACATGAATACAAGAACACCTAACCTTATTTCATTGCCTGAAGTCGATAAAATTAAAGAGGGCGAACAAACCTCGCTATATACTTTGTTAATTAGCTATTGTGGTAGGCCTAGTTTCCTGTATGCGAATTTAGTCCCCATTATGTTGTAGTTATACAAACTTTCAACGATTTTTTTTTTCTAGTGGGTCTATTTCATTCACACTATAGGCCATAGGAACCTATTTTCCCTCTATTTTTTATCTTCAGATGTCCTGACATTTTATCAATTTGGATATACCCGAGACTGCTGCATATTTCCCCTTTGATTCAGTGTATAATCCTATTTAATAAAGTGATGCTTGTTGAAAATATATCAGAACAAGGAAAACTTGGACTTGATCAAATTCTTTGTCAGCTGAATGGATATCACTCCTTTTCACTACTTTGCATGGGAAAATCCTTTAAAACGTACCCCAAAAAAGAGAAACATATGAATTGTGTTGTTATGTCAGTGTATATATCTTCTATTAAAGTTAAGTATATCTCCAATTCCAAGCAGAGAAAGTGAAATATCAGGAAGGAGTAATTAGTGTTTGTGATGTCTGTCAAACATTTCAAAATAATTTAGTAAAAATCCGTAATCTTAAAATTAACAAGTTCAACATTGCACGACTAATTTAGAAGAGAAAACTGGTTTCTTCTAGTTTAGATTTTTGTCCTTTAATCAGTCTACCTGCATAATTATGTTCACCTAATTAACACAATATACATCAGTATCAAGCATGTCAAAAGGCACCCTCGAGTATTTTTAATTTTACACTCCAGAAGTTACTGTTATACCTTCTTATCATTCCTAAAGAAGAGAGAAGGATTAAGTATACCCTAATGATTATTTTTACACTATAATGGAATGAAATATAGAGTCAGGCTTGATTTCTGAGACAGCAATTTAGACCATTTTGACAAAGCAATACATTATCATGCCAATTAATCATCCATAGAGGGCGTAAAAACTAACAATAAAAATGATTTTTTAAAATTCAGCGAATGTAATTTAAAACATCAAAGCTCAACAATAAATGTCTGATTTGTCTAAGGAATCACGGTATGAAATTTCAACTCTGTACCATTTCGGGTTTCTAAATGGCAAATAATTTGTGAAAGAAGGAAGAGAAGTCCACCTTTCATAGGGCATTTCTCAAACAAACTCATTTTCATGGCTCTGAGTGAACTTTTTGAGACACAAAGATGCGCAATTGACGTCAGACCTCATGGAATTATACGTTTACTTATATTTCTTAACATTATAAACACAATTCTCAGCGAACAGTAGAAAAATAAAGAATATAACATAGACTCAAACAAATTATAATATAACAAGCAGGATTGGTGCACGTCCAGGTCTGTATTCTCCCCGCAACTCTGGGCGAGACGTCTCAAGCTTAGCCGTAGGAACAGCAGGACGTCGATAATCCGTTATAAGCACGACTTAGAATTTATGGGAAATTTTGCAGTAAAATCTGGTTGACTGTATTTTTAGAGATCAGAGAGATAGATGAATATTATACAATTTCGATGGCAGCCATCAAAAGGTAATTTGTCTTTGGAAAAGGTTAAAAAACGACACAAATACTGGCTTGTATTCTCCCCTTAACTCTGGGCGGGACCACTCACCACTACCCGTACAAACAGAAGGGCGGTCAATAATCCGTGCTTGGCACGCTTAGAATTTATGGGAAATTTTGCAGTAAAATCTGGTTGACTGTATCTTTATAGATCAGTGAGATAGATGAATATTATACAATTTAGATGGCAGCCATCAAAAGTGAATTTGTCTTTGGAAAAGGTTAAAAAACGACACAAATACTGGCATATTCTCCCCTAAACTTTGAGTGGCACGACTCACCGTTGACTCTACAAACAGCAGTGGTGGCAAAATGTCTAGTGCTTGACACGAGCTAAAAAATGTTTAGGATGTTTCTCATCAAGATCTGGTCAACATTCTTTACTCAAATCATGGAGATAGATGAATATTATACAATTATGACGACAGCCATCAAAAGTGATTTTGTCTTTGGAAAAGGTTCAAAAGGGACACAAATGCTGGCTTTTGTGTCCCTTTTGAACCTAAACTCTTGGCGGGATGTTATTCGTGGAAACAGTATAGGAAGTGTAGTGGGGGAAGCGGCAATCTGGTAGGGCCTTTAGGCCTATTGTCATGAATTAGAATTTATGGGATGTTTTTCTAATCTGATTTATACTGATTAATATGATAAAGCATAAATTTCTATCAGATTTTTCAAATATGCAGAGATTTTTTATATCACGGCAATAGGCCTAATTTACATTATTATTATCATAATACTTACTTCTATCATCATAATTATACTGATATAAGTTTGTATAAGTTGTGACAGAGTGAAAGGCAGAAGGGTTTAATAGGGCTATATGTAAATACTACAAAATAGCTCTAAAGAGTGTATTGTGGCTATATGTATCCTTCTTTGTCTTCACCCTTTCTGTCTGATTGCTCCCTAAGATAGTTTTTCACTCACCCCTCCCAAATGCAATGTATATCACACACTTCGAAATTTACACGCGTATAGGCTATAACATCACTGTTTGGAATTATTGCAAATGCTGATAACCATTTCTACTTTGATGCTGTTTTTATCCTAATTTCTACCGTCTTCGTACAAGTGAAGAACATTGATCTCTCGACCCCCCCCCCCCCTTCTTCACCTTGAACTGCCACAAGATTTGTAGTCATAATACCACTGAAAACGCCTTAAGTAGATTGCGACAAGGAAACAGTCGACCCTTTATCATGTTTATTATGATTATAGCATCGTGGATGAAAAGTTCTTTCACCATCTTTAGCTGTGACTGATATCTCAAGAAAACATTATTTCATGTTTCATTTAACAATCAGATGAAACAAAGTAAAGCTGACTGTTTGAGGACTTAAACAGCGGGTGCACTGCAGGGTGCAGGAGCGCGCCACTGCTGCTTTTTTGTCAAGTGCAAAAGTTGAGGAGAAGAAATAGAACAAGGAGAAGAAGAAGGGGAAAAAAAGAGAATGGATAAAATAGAGCAGGATCATGCAACTAGCCCCAATGGCAAATTCACCTTTGAAACACATCGGTCATCTTGCCCCCCCCCCCCCCCCCCCCCCCCCCCCCCCTCCGCCTATCAAAGTAGTCTGGCGCTGCCGATGTCATGGGCTGGACCTTACTATCACGGGATAAGCCTATAAAACAGGTTGCTTCTTTTATTTTTTAAAAATTTCTTCATTAAAAACCATAACGCCTGAAAGTAAACTACTGTATGCCCTTCTGTCACTGTTGATGGAATGTTTTCTTCAGTGACCAGTCCGGCCCCTGGACACGCTGTTTACATGCAGTTTGGCGCGCAATCACATACAAGCGTGGTCGGTGGGTGAATTATATTCTGGATATGACATGGATATAAATATGGATTTATTTGTCTTATTGTCCGTGAGGTGATGCGATCTTCGTGTAATTAGACCATGATGTGGGGCTAATTGTGACTTTGGAAAGGATGCAGACTCTGGCTTCACCGCCTGGACATTTAGGGGTGAGCCCGGGGGTGAGTCATGGTTATGCCATTATTATGTGAATGTGGGCGTGCTGTGTATGCATACTATACATGAATATTATTCACAGTCGATGTCAGGTCATCTAAAACACTGAATCAAATGCATGAAGATACTATAGGTACAATAAGTTATATTTTATATCGTATGGTTGAATATTTTGATATAGGTAGCAAATGAAAATCAGGGCATGACAAGGTGCTGTAACTTTTGACACTATCACCAATTGAATTCCAGAGTAGAAAAGGAGTGAAATGGAAAAAGGTCCAAGAAAAAATAGGAATGTTTATTTGTCGTTTTCTTGTTTTTTCTGTTGTCATATTGCATTAACATTATGTTTTGATGCAGAATATTGCGACGAATCTCCTAATATTTATTGACATGCTAATATGGTAAGATGTATGGTGCGCACGCGTTCTCAGTTAATTCTAATAGCGTTTTCGCGATTCCCTTTTTCTTTTTTTTTTTTTTTTTTTTTTTTTTTTTTTTACAAAACACACACATCCAGGTACACGTTGGTATCATTGTGCTTGCATAATAATTTATTTGATGCAGAATATTAAGAACAATGTGAAGATAAGAATCTTAATTTGCTCAAGGGCATAGATGCCGTGCCGGGGGTTCGTACCTCCTTTGCTTTCCAGTAAACCATTTGACTAGAATAGCTCCGGTTTTGTTCATCATGATTATAATCATGTTTATTGGTATTATTAAAAAGACACATTTAACCTAATCTTCTTATCATACTTAATCTTGTATTAGCTATTTCATGGTCTCTCATTACAGCTTATCATGCCTATTATTTTGTAAGACCTTATAAACGGTTTTGATGTTTGTTTCAGAAATGGCACTTCATTCGTTCGTTGATTGATTGATTGATTAATTCATTCATTATGAAATATAATTGTTTGTAAAAGGGTATGACATCGTGAGTCCTGTAACGAGCTTGAGCCGAAACTCAGCATTTCTTTTTCTTTTGCTATCAAATAAGGAATCAAAAAAGTTATAAGCAAAGCAATTACATAGGTTGAAAATGATAGTGCGTTGAATAGAATGTATAAGTATTTTATGACCTTCAAGATGCTATTTTTCCTTCTCGCTATTCACCCTTTGCTTTTGTCCATTTCCAACAAGTGCCCTTTCCTCTGGAGCCACCCAATATTTGAAATTAATGTGTACGTAGGCTAACATCAATCAGAGCAGTGAAAAAATGAATAAAAATGTAGAATTATAGGTACAGTTTAAAAGAAAATATTGCTTATTATGTGAACGCCATCATTTCTACGGGATTCCAGCAGGTGCATATCCGGCGTGCATGCCGAACAAAAAGTAATAATCAACGCACCCGATTCTCCGCATTTTTTTACGAAGGTTATCAGCTTGAGAGAATATGTCGGTCGGAAAGTTGAGAACATACATTTTCATAAGTACCACCACGGATTTGAAAGATTACCTTGTGATTTTGTTTTTTTTAATATGCAGTGAAATTTGCCCATCATGAAGTCGCCAATATCTCGCTCATTAGATAATAGCAAATCAAATGAGACTACGTAAAAATGATAAAACAATGAAAATAAAAATAATTATGATAGTAGTCTATTTTTTTACATTATCATTAAATGGATCTCTCCCAATGTTTAGCTGTAATAACCAGTTACTGACATCTCAAGAAAACATAATTGTTTCAGTAGTAATGAAATGAGACAAATTTTCACTATTTAGGGGGAATGAAGATGGGCGGTGTTTCAGTGGACACGGGGAGAAAAATCAGAAAATAGAATAATAATGAAAAAGAAGATGAGGAAGAAAATTAAAATGAGGAAAAAGAAGATAATAGGGAAGAGAGAGTAGGATCATGCAACTAACATGCACTAGCCCTAGACTTGTTCATTAAGAAACGTATTTTAAACTCACTTGAGGGTCATCTTGCACCTCCCTTGTCAAAACACATGCTATCGTATTATAGTAGATTATCTCTTGCAGAGCACAGCTGACCCTCTGCTTAATTTGCATAATTTGTATGTTTATAGATCAGCTGATCATCCCACTCTGCGTGGAATATACTCACTGGAAGACCAGCACGCCGAAGAGTTGGTGAAGAAGTGAGAGATAGGGAAAGAGAGAGAGAGAGAGAGGCGGGGGGGGGGGGGGGGAGATAGGAGGACGGGGGTATTGAGCATGTAATAATTTTGTTTTCGTTCTAGCTCAATATTAGGTTCGAAAAGATCAATTTTGACATTTTAACAATTATATCTATTCAGCAACATTATATACGTTTACGTGAAAAAGGGAAAGAAAAATAGTGAGGCAGATTCAATTGTATTTGAGGAATTTCAGAGCTCTGACCCGGTATTATAAGTGTCTTACGAGCAGTAATCGTTCTATCCAGTGGCATAATGTCTCATGGGGTAAATTTTGGGCATTTACTAAACACTCGGGTCGCGGCTCGCTGGGTATGGGGCGCCAAGTGTTAACTAAGTTATTTGGTCCATAACTGCACAGTTGAGAGTCAAAAGTTCACTCTAAACTTTATTTCTTTATGGAATTCACGAACAGTGAACCATTTTGTTACAAAATGAAATGCAACACATTCACTTTCACTTCACTTTCGTTACTAACACTATGTGCATAGGTAGAGAGGGCGGGAGGATCAGTTGCTTGTGGGCTTGTGGGCTTTGGTTTTACTCTACAATGAATGTAGTTTGGGGCCGAATAACCTAGTTAACACTTGGCTTCCCATACCCAGTGAGCCGCGAGCCGCGACCCGAGTGCATGTTTTCCAGCGCGACGTGACCCGAGTGTTTGGTAAAAGCCAAATTTTGTGTACTTCCTTGCATTTTGAGAAATATTTCCCGTAAATACCGGGAATCGAACTCATTATATTTTCTTATTCCATTTGGTACTTAAACCTTGTTATTATAAAGTTTATTGCACTTGATTCGCATTGACTTTTCTGTAGTATATAGTAAAACTTTATTCATTTGAACCTTAGAAAAAGAATAATTTTGATTAATGGGGGGAAGCCTTGATTGGGGAAAAACTGAGAAAACACAAAGTGAGAAGGAGAAAAAAAAAAGGATACAGGACAGAAACAAGCTAGATGACAAAGGGTAGAGACAGTGAAATATTTTATAGAAAAGATCCAAAGAATAATATAAAGACAGACAGAAGGAAATATAACAATTTATATATATATTTATATATATATATATGATGGTGAAAAACATGACAGAAGCGGAAGTAAAAGAAACCCCAAGGATCAGAAAATACAAGTTATCGTGAAATGAAAAGGTTGACAGTCACAACGAAATTAACGAATCATGATGAAAGAAAATATTATGAAAAAGGGGCAAATAAAGGAAAGAAAAAGTACAATATTCAGCATTTCATAATCGATCAATATTGATTGGATGAGCAGCTGTTCCCCTCTTCTCCTAAAGAGGTTTGATAATTATAACAGTGTGCGAATTTTGTCCAGTAATATTAAGGAAATGTGTTGGGATGTAAGTATCCAATAGTCAGGCCTAGGTAAGTTGATTTTTTTTTTTCTACAAGTACAATAATGGTAAATGAAACTCTGAATATTTGTCTTATTTTTCACCTAGCGTATTATGGTTTAATATGGTTTATTATGGAGTGACCCGTTTGGGTAGCCCGAAATTTCTTTTACTTCATAGTCTTATACGGAATGTATATATCCGTTTATCGCATTCATATATAGTAGCAGACGTCTGGACGTGAGACTATGTTCCTAATGAAGAAAAGACACTTTACGTCGGTCAATTCATTTCGTTCAAAGTTTATTTTAGCATGAAATTTCACACTGTATTCATTTTTCGAGGTTTTTTTTCAAAATCATTTATAGAAATACTGGAAACTTTCATAATTTGGTACTTTCTTCAGCTCAGCCAGCCCATGTCCTTGTCTGTTTATCAGGGAGGAATTTGCAGTCAGAATGCATAGTTTGTTGCCCAGACCATTTTTTCTCTCATTATTGTTGGGGACAATCAGTGCATTATGTGTATACTAACGAAATGAATATTATAAAACATGTTTAGTAATTCATGTCAATGAAACTTCAAACTGTAGATTGAAGGAATAAACATTGCTAGTTTTGAATGAATATATGAAATGATAATGTGCAACGTGTCTGCATATATAGACTATTTCATGTGATAACTGCCGACCGAGCGTCCTTCATCAGCTCGTAAAAACGGGTTTGGAATTGAGCATGTTTTCTATGGTGCGCCATAAGGGTCAAAATCAATGATTGTGAAAATAAACAAACAAGTATAAAATTAAACTAAAGAGTCAGAAATTAACATCAAATAACGCAGAAATAAAGACTTTCACAAAATTAAATAAAACTTCCGAAATAAAGACAACTACATAATTAAATATAACTGCAGAAAAATAAACAACTACAGAATTATAGATAAAACTGCAGAAATAAAGTCAACTTAAGAATTAAAGTTAACTGCAGAAATAGCTAGACAGCTACAGAATTAAGGATAAAAGCAGAAATATAGACAACTACAGATTTAAAGATAAAACTGCAGAAATAAAGTCAACTTCAGAATTCAAAGTTAACTGCAGAAATATAAACAACTTCAGAATTAAAGATAAAACTGCAGAAACATAGACAACTACAGAATTAAAGTTAACTGAAGAAATAAAAACAACCCTGGAAACGTATATAAACACAAAATTATACAACCACAGAAATGTAAATAACGACTCAAATCAAGTCTACCATAAAAAATAGATTGCTCTTAAAATTATCGTCAAACACAGAAACGAAGTCAAACTCAGAAACGACTTCAAATACAAAAACGAACTGACAACGATAGGACAAGAGGGGGCGTACTCATGATAGGCGCTGATGCTTAGTCTGGGAGCCTGCGACAGCTTGACTTACCCCATCGAGCCCAGAAGGTTTGACCCCTGAAATGTATTTAGCCCATGACTGTGAGTCAGGAAATGGGTGTCAGCTGGTACCAATAGGGCGGGGGCGACCCCCAGGCCCCCTCGAAAACGCCCCAAATGCGGGAAAATTCAACCCACTGAGCCCATGGATGAAACTTGGCCAAAGTGGAAGTGGCCAAGGGGCACATTACAAAAATATAAAAGCTGACAGCCCAGGTGGTCGGAAAGGGGCAGCTGACCCCCCTCGAAAACGCCCCTAATGCGGGAAAATTTACCCCGCTGAGCCCATGGACCAAAATTTGCCACAAGAGAGCAGTATGGGTGTACATTACAAAATATAAAAGCTGACACCATAGCTGGTTGGAAAATACCAGCTGACACCCCTCAAACATGAAAAAAGGCCCCCCCCCCCCCCCCCCCGCTCCCACCTGCGGGAAAATTTACCCCTCTGAGCCCATGGACCAAAATTTGCCACAAGATAGCAGTATAGGTGTACATTACAAAAATATAAAAGCTGACACCATAGATGGTTGGAAAATACCAGCTGACACCCCTCAAACATGAAAAATGCCCCCCCCCCCCCCTCCTGCAAGAAAATTTACCCCACTGAGCCCATGGACCAAAATTTGCCACAACATAGCAGTATGGGTGTACATTACAAAAATACAGAAGCTGACACCATAGATGGTTGGGAATTACTGACTGACACCCCTCAAACCCTAGGGGTACAACTGCCCCCCCCCCCACAATAGGCCTATACCTTATTTCATTCAACCAAGCATGGACCCATCATTTTTTAACAAGAACACTATACATATACACCTGTAAATTACAAAATACAAAACTGGTTGGAACCCCTCTCCCCCCCCCCCCCCCTCTCAAAAAAAGAACTAAGTGGAATCCCCCCCCCCCCACACACACACATTTAGGCCTATTGTTTATCCCAACAACTTCCAACAACTCCCATGAGCCCGCAATGGCCTGCACATAATGTTACACAAGGTAACGTTGTGCGAGTGTGTGTGTGTGTGTGTGTGTTAATACAAAACTAAAAATTTGCAGTCATTTACTACATTGTAAGCATTGAACTGTGTGTGTTTGATTGTATGTTGGATAAATATAATTAACTCATCTCACTATGAACATGACGGACAAAGAAAGCGGACAAAATAAACAACCCCCCATTCTACCCTTCACAATGGTTGTGGTGGTCAAAAGAACATCCCTTCACTGCTATTGTCTAAAATATGTGGAACAGGTGTCACATGCATATTCCCCTGGAACTGCATGATTAAACATAATAGCTGTGAAGGGATGTTCTTTTGACCACCAGAACCATTGTGAAGGGTAGAATGAGAGGTTGTTTATTTTGTCCACTTTCTTTGTCCGCCATGTTCATAGTGTCTACCCTATGCAAATGCCTTCTCTGCCAAGCAACATCAACTGACAGGCATTCCATGCTCAAACAAAAACTCATACAGAATAAAACATTATTCCCATCTTCAGTGGAAACTCAGGATACACAGTGTATTGAGGTTTTTGTAGCCATCAAATAATCTTTTGAGGATGCATCAATTTTAAATAATCATAAAACAAAAGAAAGTAATTGTGAAGAAATGGGATCAGTTTATCTTGTTATAGCAGCATGTTATTGTATTAGATCCCGGGATTAGATCTCCTGAGTTTCCACTGCACGTGTACCATACACAAACATCGAACATGACATTGCACACACACACATAGAATACAACCAGTCATGATTCATATTTACATCACATACAATGCCTGTACATTAAATTCAGTTTTATATTGGACCATTTGATCCAGGATGCTAAGTACAGTGTTTATATCCATATCCAAATGTAATATGAACTTTGTGATATTACGCCTAAAGTAAGGTTGATTAATATTATCACAATACAACTTGAACTAGAATGACAGACGCAAATCATTATTAAGTAACGTTTATTAAACAGTAAAATAAATCAAACAGAACAGCATTTTGTAGGGTAAAATATCAGTTTTAACAACCATACATGTACCAACTAGTGAGAGTGTATCCCCCCCCCCCCCCTCTTTTACAGACTGAGGATGGCAATGGAACTATTTATTATCATAGCATACATGTACATGTAACTATTTATTATCATAGCATACATGTACATGTAACTGGGAAAATAAAACACATGGAACAGAACTCTTCAAATGGTAAAACATTGACTTTTGAATGAAGAGAGAGAGTAGACAAAAGCTACTTCCATGATGTCAGAGTAAAACACATTTATTTTCCAGAATTTCAGCATCTATCACAGTGAGTGATGTTTTCACAATTGCATGATAACCAGCTAAAGAATTTTAGCTCAAGCAACAGCAAACCCATGTTCTACAAATAACTAATTTTTGTTTTTCAAAAAGCAGATTAGTGGTTTGGTCTCCTTTTACAAACTGCATACCTGATAGTTTCTCAAAATAAATATCTTGTAAGACAGGTCTGTGCATATCAAATATCTATTTCCATGGAAAACTGAAGGTTAAGACATAACCTTTGCTCAAAACACAACGTCTGCAAGTTTTTGCATCATATATTTACTCTGCTGGTTTCAACAGAAACAAAATCTCACAACACATGACAAATTTTTACAAGTTGGCAGATAATTTTTTTAGAGAAGTTCTTCAAATATAGACAAGGCATTGTGTTGTAAACCAGAGATGTATTGTATAATCTTATAATCATTTCATTCAAACACTGGTGAAGGGAGGGGGGTTGTATTTAAGTATCGTGTAACAACATGCATCATACAAATTTTCATACAAATGTTCGTTTATGCTTAATGTAATTTAATGATACATGTATTTACATGTAAAGAGCAGAATTAGTTAAATGCAGTTAGCAATTACCTTTATACAGTGTGTGCAGAGCTATGAAGTATTTTCAATCATGAGCCCTCTGCAATTATTTTTCCACAAAACTGATTGTGCTACACAATCAGTTAAAAAAAAAAAAAAGAAAACCTGCAGACAGAAATGGACAAAATGGAGGAGGAGGATTTAAAAAAATCAAGCTACTGCACAGCATGTAGCTAACATGAGAACTGTACATCATTATCAAAGGTAGCTTAGAGTTTAAGACAATGATAACCATCATGGAACATCACTGGGAAATATCTAAACCACGAAACTCTTTGTTTGTGCATACTGAAATTAACAGTTATTAATAAAATGTGAGAAAAAAATGTTGCTCAAAGTTAAAAAAAAAAAAACTCCACAAAACCCATTTATCTACTAATGCAATTTATATTGTAGGCATTAACACAAATGGCTTCTTTACTTATTTCTCTTTGCAATACATGCAGGCCTACTATTAACACAAATGAGACATGAAAACATGTCTACAGGATACTACATGACCAAACAATTTCACTTCTGGATTCTCAAGTGAAAAAAGAGTGGGAAAGAGAGATAGAAAGAGAGGTTGTCTTCCAAATGTGGGAAGACAAAGTGCCATTCCCAGTAGCATAACTTCAAAGTACCTCTCAGATCTATTTTTATTGTGATATATCACATAAAGAGTTCCTTTCCAAAAGAGGAGAATCAACATTCATATCTTTCAATACAAAAACACACACACACATTGCCACTGTTTGTACAGATGGTTAAGGAAAAGTAAAAAACAGAAAATGCCTTTTTTCCATTACTGCAGCATACATGTCAGTCAAACAGTTTTGTTCAGGAGGTAGGCAAACATCTGATCTATGTTCTGATAACTAATAACTGTTTTTCCCCAATATGTGATAGTCACTGAGCCCCCTTTGGAAAGGGACTCTTCATATGAAAAACAATAAAATGCCAAGTCAAAAAAGAACATAAAATTACGGTGTATATAATGCCCATTCAATCTGAAAAAGGGCAATATGCAGTCATGAGTATAAATAGTATGATGTTTGGGCAATTCCAGTGCAACAGACATGACAATCAGATTTTTGTGCTGTCAGAGTATTACACTTTGGAATGTACAGTATCCAAACAGTTCTTGCTGAATTTATCAGACAAATACATGATGAATTTCACAAAATTTAACTGAACACTAGTCGGGTCACGTTCGTTACGCTCAAAGAAGTACATTTTCTCAACATCGGTTCAATAAAATTTTGTGAAATTCATCATGTACATGTATGTAGTATGTAGTTTTGCAGTTATATGTATCTGATAAATGCAGCAAGAACTATTTGGATACTGCACATTCTAAAGTGTAAAACTTTGAAAGCATAAAAATCTGTCTGATTGTCATGCCTGTTATGCTGGAATTTGCCCAAATTTGCTATTTCAAATTTGACTTTCATAATAAAGTTACCTACAATACATGTAATTCCTTTCTTGAAGTATGCTCAGTCTCGGAAAGTTTGTTAATGTGAAATTACAACTAATGACATGAAAGTATCTTGTATTTGTGGGGTAGGGTGGAGCTCAATTATCTTCCAACACTACTCGTCATCATAATCCTTGTCGTCATCTGTGGTCTCATCATCAAAGCTTCCTTTATTGCTGGTTTCATCATTCTCGAGGTCTTCTACTCCTATAAGGAAACAAGAAAGAGAGTATACTTGTTAACACAAAATTTACAACGCCCTTCATATGTGTAGAAAGGAAAAAAATCATCTTTTTACCTGGACCCTGTTTCACAAAGCCTTGTTTCAATAAGCACAAACTCATGCACAACTTAGCTAAATGGGATTGTTAACATATATCCTTACAAATTTATGAAGTGCTTATTTTCCTATTTTTAGAATGGTATTAAAACATAATTTAAATGTAAGAATGTTTCCATAATACTTCATCTTTACCCATTTAGGATTAAAAACATAAAAATCCAATAAACTTTTTCATATTCATGATATGCACAACCACCAATAAACTTATGCAAAACTTTATAAAACTAGATGAATCTTCGACCACGCGTGGTCGAACTTTATGCCTCCGCATTACCAGATCAGAAATAAATGGCACTTCATGTTGCTTTATTTTCATTTAAACAATGACATTTTTTACCTTGACCTTTGACCTTGAGACTCCAAAATCTAATCAGATCATTGTCCCTCCCATATGCATACCTGTGCCAAGTTTGAGGTTGATCGGTCAAATGGTTGTTGAGTTATGGTGAAAATGAACCATTTCTATGTACATAATGACCTCTATAACCTTTGACCTTGTGACCCCCAAATCTAATCAGATCATCGTCCCTTCCATGTGCATACATGAGCCAAGTTTGAAGCCAATCTGTCAAATGGTTCTTAAGTTATCGCGAAAACGAGCCATTTTTATGTGTATTATTACCTCTATGACCTTGAGCTTTGACCTGGAGACTCCAAATTCTAATCAGATCATTGTCCCTCCCATATGCATACCTGTGCCAAGTTTGAGGTTGATCGGTCGAATGGTTGTTGAGTTATGGTGAAAATGAACCATTTCTATGTACATAATGACCTCTATGACCTTTGACCTTTGACCTTGTGACCCCCAAATCCAATCAGATCATCGTCCCTTCCACGTGCATACATGAGCCAAGTTTGAAGCCAATCTGTCAAATGGTTCTTAAGTTATCGCGAGAACAAGCCATTTTTATGTGTATTATTACCTCTATGACCTTGACCTTTGACCTTGAGACTCCAAAATCTAATCAGATCATTGTCCCTCCCATATGCATACATGAGCCAAGTTTGAAGTTGATCTGTCAAACGGTTCTTAAGTTATCGCGAGAACGAAAACGGGACGGACGGACGGACGGACGGACGACCCGAAAACATAATGCCTCCGGCAACCACCTACGGTGGGCGGAGGCATAAAAACAGGGCCCTGGTAACATTCATACATGGGTTGAAGTGGCTTTTTTTTTAGTGAAGCATGAAAAAGAACAGAAAAGTGAGCACATGAACCCCCCCCCAAAAAAAAAAAAAAAAAAAAAAAAAATATATATATATATATCTGCCATTTTTTTCAACCTACGAAATTGATAGGTATGGAGGCAGAATATCACAGGAAGCTGGAAGAATAACTGAAATCAAAATATCTATGCACAGATATTGGATGTTGTTTAAGAAAGGGCTAACATAGTTTAACTACTATAGCATCTATCATCAAATTAGATTATGCCCTGGTGCAAATTTAACTAGATGAATCTTCGACCACGCGTGGTCGAACTTTATGCCTCCGCCATTACCAGATCAGAAATAAATGGCACTTAATGTTGCTTTATTTTCATCAATACAATGACATCTTTGACCTTGAACTTTGACCTTGACCTTTGACCTTGTGACCCCCAAATCTAATGAGAGCATTGCCCTTTCCATATGCATACATGAGCCAAGTTTGTTGAACCGTCAAATGGTTACTGAGTTATCACAAGAACGAACCATTTCTATGTACATAATGACCTCTATGACCTTTGACCTTTGACCTTGTGACCCCAGAATCTAATCAGATCATTGTCCCTTCCATGTGCATACATGAGCCAAGTTTGAAGCCAATCTGTCAAATGGTTCTTAAGTTATCGCGAAAACGAGTCATTTTTATGTGTATTATTACCTCTATGACCTTGACCTTTGACCTTGAGACTCCAAAATCTAATCAGATCATTGTCCCTTTCATCTATGCATACCTGTGCCAAGTTTGAGGTTGATTGGTCAAATGGTTGTTGAGTTATGGTGAAAACGAACCATTTCTATGTACATAATGACCTCTATGACCTTTGACCTTTGACCTTGTGACCCCAAAATCTAATCAGATCATCGTCCCTTCCATGGGCATACATGAGCCAAGTTTGAAGCCAATCTGTCAAAAGGTTCTTAAGTTATCGCGAGAACGGGCTATTTTTATGTGTATTATTACCTCTATGACCTTGACCTTTGACCTTGAGACTCCAAAATCTAATCAGATCATTGTCCCTCCCATATGCATACATGAGCCAAGTTTGAAGTTGATCCGTCAAACGGTTCTTAAGTTATCGCGAGAACGAAAACGGGACGGACGGACGGACGGACGGACAGACGTACGGACGGACGGACGGACGGACGGACGGACGGACGGACGACCCGAAAACATAATGCCTCCGGCAACCACCTACGGTGGGCGGAGGCATAAAAATACTTATGCCACCATTTGCAAATTTAAAAGGGGAAATGCCACCATGAGTATGATGAGTAAATCTAAGTATGAAAGTGTATAATGCATTAATGGCACATTTTATATGCACGAAAAGTACCTATCAAAGCCACACGTATGTGTTCCAGTTTTCTGTACCATGCCATACGTGTAAATTTTCCCTCAATGTCGAACATTGTTTCCACTATTGTATAAAAATCCTGGTGAGAAGCCTGGCCTAGGGTAAGTGTGTAATGATCACATTCTTTCTTAAATATTCTTTACCCATGATCAGAGGGTACCCAGTTGAATCGACTTTGACTCACAAAGGTTGTGATACGCTGTTTGCAATACTTTTATTTTTACACCACCCACACTACATGACACTAGCTGACAGCATGGCTGACAGTGACAATGCCAGCGTGGCAAAGGCAGGGATGTGCACTAGTTCATCCACTACGAATGATTGCATCTAAGCCGCATTATACCACACATAATATTTTCTGTACTGCAACGACTTTTATAGCATTCATCTCACTACTACGTACTACCTAGGCCTAGTCCTTTTCAGTTCAGTACATGTCCATGATGTCCACCATCACAAGCATAGCAACACCTACCTACTGCACTGGCTACTGCTGCACTCATACATCATGTACATGTATGCTCATAGTCATAGCATAATCATATCAGTATCACTGTTCACATCAAATTCATAAACAATATCACTCATACTCATAGTATGACACTTCAATTAATAATCATAATGTATTACCTATTCATTCTTGCCTTGTTCTGAATTCAGTCAAGCCTCAAGGACTGGATATCAAAATCACAGGTACAGCTGCGTAGTGGCCATCAATGTTTACAGTGCAGCTATGCAGCATGCGTATATGCACTAGAAGTGGTTAATTGTGTATGGTCTGCAGCCTTGCCTGCTTAGCTTACCTTGTGTATTTTTTTTTCCAGTTTTCTTTAGGGGGAGGTTGGGGGATGCATGCTCTCTGCTCAGTTGGGTATTTGTCTGAGAGGATTAAACAACTGTTAGGCTTATGTTAGAATAAAATGTTTTGTGTGCAGTTTTTTAGGACTTCTTCCCTGGAGAAGGGGGAATCTCATTCATGATGGGGGGGGGGGGGGGGCAAGTTTGAGGGGTGTCAGCTGGTATTTTCGAACCAGCTATGGTGTCAGCTTTTATATTTTTGTAATGTACACCTATACTGCTATCTTGTGGCAAATTTTGGTCCATGGGCTCAGTGGGGTAAATTTTTCCGCAGGAGGGGGGGGGGGGGGGGGGCGGGGCCTTTTCCCATCTTTGAGGGATGTCAGCTGGTATTTTCCAACCAGCTATGGTGTCAGCTTTTATATTTTTGTAATGTTCACCAATACTGCTATCTTGTGGCAAATTTTGGTCCATGGGCTCAGCGGGGTAAATTTTCCCGCATTAGGGGCATTTTCGAGGGGGGTCAGCTGCCCCTTTCCGACCACCTGGGCTGTCAGCTTTTATATTTTTATAATGTGCCCCTTGGCCACTTCCACTTTGACCAAGTTTCATCCATGGGCTCAGTGGGTTGAATTTTCCCGGATTAGGGGCGTTTTCGAGGGGGGTCAGCTGCCCCTTTCCGACCACCTGGGCTGTCAGCTTTTATATTTTTATAATGTGCCCCTTGGCCACTTCCACTTTGACCAAGTTTCATCCATGGGCTCAGTGGGTTGAATTTTCCCGCATTAGGGGCGTTTTCGAGGGGGGTCAGCTGCCCCTTTCCGACCACCTGGGCTGTCAGCTTTTATATTTTTATAATGTGCCCCTTGGCCACTTCCACTTTGACCAAGTTTCATCCATGGGCTCAGTGGGTTGAATTTTCCCGCATTTCCGACCACCTGGGCTGTCAGCTTTTATATTTTTATAATGTGCCCCTTGGCCACTTCCACTTTGACCAAGTTTCATCCATGGGCTCAGTGGGTTGAATTTTCCCGCATTTGAGGCGTTTTCGAGTGGGCCTGGGGGTCGCCCCCGACCTACTGGTACCAGCTGACACCCATTTCCTGACTCACAGTCATGGGCTCGATGGGGTAAGTCAAGCTGTCGCAGGCTCCCAGACTAAGCATCACTCTGCGCCTATCATGAGTACGCCCCCTCTTGTCCTATCGTTGTCAGTTCGTTTTTGTATTTGAAGTCGTTTCTGAGTTTGACTTCGTTTCTGTGTTTGACGATAATTTTAAGAGCGATCTCTTTTTTATGGTAGACTTGATTTGAGTCGCCATCTACATTTCTGTGGTTGTATAATTTTGTGTTTATATATGTTTTTAGGGTTGTCTTTATTTCTTCAGTTAACTTGAATTCTGAAGTTTTATCTTTAATTCTAAAGTTGTTTATATTTCTGCAGTTTTATCTTAAATTCTGAAGTTGTCTATATTTCTGCAGTTAACTTTCATTCTGTAGTTCAATTTATGAGTACGCCCCCTCTTGTCGTTTCGTTGTTAGTTCGTTTTTGTATTTGAAGTCGTTTCTGAGTTTGACTTCATTTCTGTGTTTGACGATAATTTTAAGAGCAATCTATTTTTTATGGTAGACTTGATTTGAGTCGTTATTTACATTTCTGTGGTTGTATAATTTTGTGTTTATATACGTTTCCAGGGTTGTTTTTATTTCTTCAGTTAACTTTAATTCTGTAGTTGTCTATGTTTCTGCAGTTTTATCTTTAATTCTGAAGTTGTTTATATTTCTGCAGTTAACTTTGAATTCTGAAGTTGACTTTATTTCTGCAGTTTTATCTTTAAATCTGTAGTTGTCTATATTTCTGCTTTTAACCTTAATTCTGTATCTGTCTAGCTATTTCTGCAGTTAACTTTAATTCTTAAGTTGACTTTATTTCTGCAGTTTTATCTATAATTCTGTAGTCGTTTATTTTTCCTGCAGTTATATTTAATCATGTAGTTGTCTTTATTTCGGAAGTTTTATTTAATTTTGTGAAAGTCTTTATTTCTGCGTTATTTGATGTTAATTTCTGATTCTTTAGTTTAATTTTATACTTGTTTGTTTATTTTCACAATCATTAATTTTGACCCTTATGGCGCACCATAGTTTTCAGGGTTCAGCAGAATATTTATGGCCGGGATAAAACTATTGAGTAAAATTGCAGCTCTTTGACCTCCGCCATAGACTCCCATGCTGTAGAGACGATAAGGAAAGTTGCTCGTTTTCGACTGCTTTAAAATCCCAAACGAGAATCAATCGAGTAATTTTGTCCAAGGAGAAAAGCAGTACAATTCCTGACTTATCGAAACCAAAATGAGGAAAAAATGAGTTAGTTTTGAGTCAGAATGGCCGGACATTTCATAGTGACAGTATACATGCATCTGCAGAATGTACATGTATTATATAAAACATTTGTAAATATAGTACTGAATTCACTACAAAAATATATACATAGCACTTTCTTACTACAGTAGAGAAATAATGAAATAAGGCTATGAAAAGCTTGGAATATGTTTTATGGAAAATCTAGTACTGATACAATTAACAAACACATGTATCTTAACTTGTTGACTACTTTCATTCCCACAGAGTTAATACATGAACCATCTCGTTCCAGTAGCTAATGGGTTAAATACATTTATTGTGTTTACATGGAATGAAACAATGTAAAGAAAATCCTGTAAATTATTTCCACCTCAGGATATTAAATCTAGGAATCTTCTTTTTTCCCTTACTTCGATTTTGACTTTTTGTTCAGTTAGGTGATATACATGTATTCTGATGAGAAAATGTTGAAAAGCTTGAGTATTTTCTGATACTGAAATCTAGTAAAAATGTAATACCAAAAATGTACAAATTACAATCTGTGTCAAAGAAAATGCTACACTGAAACTTTCAGAATTCATAACTCTTAAACAGATTGTCCGATTTTGCTCAAACTTTCAAAGTTTATCTGTCTTGTCCATCTCTATTCATTAAAAGCACACTGATGACTGGGTCGCATTCTCCTTTAATCATCAACTGGGATTATAACTATTTATTTCTTACATGATTCTTTTTTTTACAATGCAGTCAGAAAGAAAATACATAAAATTAACAATTTGTAAGTTAATATGATGTCATGAGAACACTGCTTAATCATTAGTTGGGGTCATTTAGAGCCAAAAAAGAAAAAAATCCATTTACATTCAACATGACGGCATCAAGTTGTTTAACAAGATAACTATTAGCTTTAAAAATCTCTGGTAAAATCAAACAAATACATGTATATCTCCACGAGTATAGGGGAGACAGGAGCTAAAAGTAACACGGGTTAAGTTGTAACACAGCATTATACTCCACATACATGCTAAATCTGCTTTAAATAAAAACTAACCTAATAGGTTGACCCTTGACCATTCTTGCTTCGCACAAGAACCAGGAATGAAGGCAGAAGAGCAAGGTTATCTCAAAATTAAGTTTTGAGCTTAGAAAGTAAAATTTGAATTTTGCAATATCATTTTCATAGTGGGTAGAAGTTTTGAAATAA
>JAPZVO010000643.1:0-29267 GCA_029962745.1 Echinometra lucunter
GGATACCATCCTCCTTAACTATACCCTTCTTCTTTCGCGTCCCTCAACTCACTCCCTACTCCCTACTTACTTCAACTTTTTCACTTCTCGTTTTCACCCCTACTTACTTCAACTTTTTCGCTTCTCTGTTTCACTCCTCCTTAAACTACCCTTCTTCTTCAACCCCAACACCAACTTCAACTCACACCCGCAGTGTGTCCAAAAACTTAACCCCAACAAAGGGCAAACTCAATCATTTTCCATACATTTTCCCTTCTTCTTTCAACCCCAACACCAACTTCAACTCACACCCGCAGTGTGTCCAACCCCAACAAAGGGCAAACTCAATCAGTTTCCCCACCATTTTCCTTCTTCTTTCAACTCCAACACCAACTCCAACAACACACAATTGCAACGCCCCCCCCCCCCTTTCTTCACCAACCAAACAACACCCTTAACTATACCTCCCGCTTCCCTTCCACCTCGCTCCAAGAATTTTTTCAGGGGGGGGGGGGGCGCTCCTGCAGACGGTGAAACGGTGACAAATTAATTCTTTACCAAAATATCACTTTCTATTAACATCAAAGCAAAAAGGAATCCTATTCTCAAAAAACAAGACTTCTCCATTCCTCAGGCGGGGATGTGTGTCTTCTGAAGTAGGAAGGAATATACTCCATGTAAAATGAACAGTGCTTATGGGGAAGTAAATAATATATAATTAGTGATTATAAACAATCAAATTCGGGGTCTTCCTCAATCATGACAATTTGCGAAGAGAAAAGAGATAAAATACATTCCGTTTTCTCTCTCTCTCTCTCTCTACAGCGACCACTCTTATTCCGCTTTCAATCTTCTTCTTCTTTTATTCCGACGTCTCTTCAACCACGACATGTGCAAAGAGAAAAGAGATACAAGTATATATTGATATATTCCGTTTTCTCTTCAACACTGGCTCTCTCTAGACTCCCACTCTGATTCCGCTTTTCTCTTCAATCCGCCCTTCTTTTATTCCGCCGTCTCATCAACCACGACACATGCAAAGAGAAAAGAGATACAAATATATAGTATGCTATTTAAACATGTTTTATACAGACATGCTGCTTCACTGTTTGTACTAGGAATACAGTAGGGTTTTTAACGACATCTTCACTATTAAAGATAATAATCAAGAATAACATTAACAATATGCCTAAACTGCCCTGCTTGGATGTCGCCCTTGCCATTTGAATGTGCTTAGGCAAGGACCATAGGATAGGACTAGTTATGATGATGATGATGATGATGATGATGATAATACCTGGACTATGTATAAGACTCGAGCAAGAGTAAATATATACTAGATGACCATTACGGATACAATTCCAGTACTCCGAATGGATATCAACAGGAAAGTTATGAATAAACTCGGGATCTAAAATGGGTGTCTTTGAAAGGTAGGACGGTAACCGTTCCACCTTCATGCGGTGACACTGACAATAGCGGACGACGGTGGTTTTAAAAGGAAACGCTTTTGGATGAGAGTGTGACTGCCCAGTCAGACATGGACAAGTTTGTAGTAGCATTCGATAAGGAGGAAGTGGAGAAGGAGCGGTTGGGAGATTGGGATGCTTTGGAGGAACAGGATGGACCTTCTCTTCAGGCTCTTTGGGACATGTTTCACATATCAGACGATTCTGTCGGTCTCTTGAATGCATGGAAAGGCCAGGCAACTAACCCGACATGTCTTTCAGACTCTGAATCTACCGATGCTCGTCCATTCCATATTAGAAATTTCTTTTCAATAGACACGGATAAGAAGGAAGTGGAGGATACTATTGCAAAGAGGGTACGACAACTTGCTTCTCCTACTACTGCTACAACAACCGCTACAACCATTACGAAAAAAGTCCGCTTTTGCCCGGTCTCATCATACATCGTTGAGATAGAAAACTTTAATATACCTACGGTAAAAGACCGAGACAAAATGAGGTTCATGGCGCGCATCAATTTAGCTGCAAAATATCTCGAGCCGGTATATACCAGCACTCATCGAACCCGAATTACTACTCCAGATTCGCAGAGACTGTTCCCTGAAACTCTACAAGGTACGAGGGTCATTCAACAAGCAAAGGTGAATATTAAGGCCTTGTCCAATTTGTTTTCTATCATGTCAATTCAGTCTTCGTAAAGTGTCACTGCCATGATATCCTTTGCCCATGTATTTCATAGTGTTATGGCTTTAAGAGGGGTCACATTGGACCGGGAATTTTTTTGATGTTTCATTCCAAAAGGGAACTAAATCCCAAAATTATTCATTAAAAAAAAGGTTAAACTCGCTTACTCTCATGCCACATTTGCACTGATGATGTGGGCTGGTAGCTGAAATAGCTTTGCAGTCATAGGGTTATAAGTACTCGAGGTGCCACCTGGAGAAGAAGAAATTCTCGTGTGGTTTTTCTAGACCACTTTTTCATGCTAAACAAGAATATCTGAGATAAACAGGCTGTACCCCCACAACTTTTCCTTGAGGGCGCTGTTTTCAAAATGACCACTGAAATCCCATATAAAAGCTATGGCTATTTGGGTAAAGAGACATTTAAGAGGTGCTATTGACCACTTTCGCAGTATTTCCAATGAAGATATTTTTAGAAGCTACACGTGTAATAATACTAACAATAATAATAACAACATCAATGAGAATAACAATAACAAGGATAATAATAATAATCTATGAAAGGCCTAAATGAGGGCGCTTTTAAAATGGCTGCCAAATTCCAAAATAATATCATCATTGCGAGTCTATGAAGCAGATAGTTCTCCACATTTACATTAGTTTTGTTCGCATCATTATATGCAACAATAAATCATGTAACTGTCAATAAGGCCGCTTTTCAATTTTTGGATAATGACTTGAAAAAATATATTGAAACACTAATGTTCTTTCTTTACGGATCTCTTTCTAATTATTTGGCGATTGTCAGTAGTAAAGTGTTCACAATCGCAATGCCCATCACAATAACATTTCAAGTCAAGGTCATCGCAATAACTTTTGTTTTAATAAAAATAACCTTTTTAGTCATAACTAGTAGACGGTGTGTTCAGCAGATAACCGTCCTCTGCTTCAGTGCCAACAGACTCTTGCTTTCGTTTTTTCCCTCTAGGCCCTTCATCGTCATCGGTGACTATTCTTTCTTCAAATGCCCGAAGCATTCCTTTGAATTTACCGACATCGTTGGCATCGTCGTACCCTGAAGCATCCAGCTGGCAGAGATGATCCACCACCTCCTTGATATGGTCCATGTAGACCTTGAACTTTTCCATCCTGGTGCTCATACCCTGCAGCACCATAGACGCTCTCTCTAAATCAACACCGATGGAGGCACGAGGAAGTTTTCTCGCTTGTGAAGAAAACTCCTGCCTCACGGACTGACAACGCTTCAAGATGCTGTCTCGGAAATTCGGCGATCTTACAACCGAATTGACGATGTCCACGGCATCACCTACGGGGTTATTGAAAGCCCGCACCATCTCATCAATCTCGCTGGACAGTCTCCTCATGCCCTCCGACGCTTTTTGAAAGCGAGCTGAGTTGGGGATGGTGCCATTCAGCCCTTGAAACACGACATCTGAGCCGAGATCCGCCGCGAGACTCGATGCGATCTCGGTCATCTCGGCTCTTTGCGCCTGGAACAGCGTGAGTGATGAAAATGTGCTGACAAGATTCTCCTCCCGTTCCTCGTTTTGGCGAATGCTTCTGTCGATTAGAAACTTTTTCCTTAGAAGTGTACCTTCGAGGAAATCGTGTTTGATCTGTTTCAAGGGTTCACTAGAATCGGTTTTACACTTTTCACAGTACAGACCGCCATTCACCTCATCATAATACATGTCCTGAAGAAATTTTTGCGATGTTGCTCCAAGACAGCGATCTGCTGCATTAGCGGGTAGAGTGGCTTTACCCGGTTGGCTGTGAAGCGACCCCTGTAGATGAAAAGAAGAGAGAGAGAGAGAGAGGAAGAGAAAAAAAAAACAAAGGCTGCATTAGTTAAATAAGCAAATGATCCGTCGAGTGGGGAGTCCCAAAAAAAAAAAAATAAATAAACCCTAAATGAATCCTCGAAAACAAGCGGTAGAAATTTATGCCTCTTCCTTTGCCTCTTCCTTTGCCTCGATGCTGTACCTGACTGGAAATATAGTGGTCTGAATTATGCCAAATGTATCAGGATACATCCGGAGTAAAAAAAAAAAAAAAATGGAAGAAAAATGGTTCTATTTAAATGACATTATGTCATCCACAGGAATGAGAATAATCGCGAAAGCTCGCTTGGCCACGGAGCCATGGTTTCGACCCTCTAGCTGCCATAGGTGTATGTACAAAACAGGGAATTTGAAGTTGAAAGATTCATCTAAATATATGGGAAAAGTGACTCACATAAAGTTTCAAACTCTGAAATATAGAATTGAACCTCGATGAGTCCAATGGACCCCCATAAATCCCCGTGAATATGCACGCTTTTGAACAATGTTTTCATGTTTGTAATACTACACCTGAAACCGTTTGTTGTTAGCGATACCACATACTACAATACTTACGCGTGCTTTATTTCGGTACTGAAAGTTCATCCTACGTATATATCTATGGTTCGAACAAACACTCAAGCTAACGTTAGATCGGGAGCAAAGCAACCAAGCTAGTTTCGTCCGAGCGCGAGTCTGCATTTTCGACCGTGAAATTAAACGATCATTCTATGGCAAAATTTTTGTGGGATTTTTGGAAAATTTATAGTATGAGTGAATTCCATAACCGCAAAAATTAAAGTGAGGTGAGTATTCAGATGAATCTATCCACAAATGGCTTCAGCCCCATACATAGATCGAAATTAAAAAAGATGAAGTGAATCAATGCTCCAGACAAGAGTACTGACTAGCAAAACAACTCATCGCAGTCCAAAATCCGTCAGACTCTATTGAGTCGTAGTTCATTCGTAAGGTCATCTGTTTACTTAGGTAATAAGGAAATGCAGTTCAAATGCTATATAAAACTTACATCACGATCTCCTGTTTTGGCCCTGCCACCGCGCGCTAGATCAAAGAATATTTATTACCAAGAATCCTCGGTACCGAAATAAAGCACGCCTACGTATTGTAGTACATGTCAATCGAGGGAAGCCTATACCTATCAAGACGGCCAAGAGAAAAAAAATTATAGCCGTTATCTAGACGTTTGTATTTTTTATCTTCTTTATTTTTCTTATTTTTCTGTGTATAGCTTTTGGTAAACAGCCTAAGAGGTGAAGGGCATGACATAATCAATATTGATATTGTCCCGTAATAACATAAAACTTATGTCCACCAACAGATATGATCAACTCTAAGTGCAACAGGCAAGGGAGTAATGGTGAGAATCAGAAGGGCCAGAGCTAATAAGTTATACAGGAGAGATTGCTGTGAAATTCTAAAGGATCGGGGGAGGGGTAAGAAGAACGTTCTAAAACGATCGTCAGATACCATCGAGCCTCAAAATTTTACATATTTCCAGAGCTTGAAATTTTCACGTAAATCACTTCTTTCTTAAATTCAAATAATAACTACGGGAATCAAAATCATTTCAAAATCCCTGTTTTTACGTGTTAAACTATGGCAGCTGGAAGATTAAAAGCAGGCATGTTCAATGAGATTCATCTATTTCACTTTCTGAGCCTTCAGTAAGCTTTTCAGAGTCTCAAATTACATGTATGTTACATTTGCCATAAAGTTAAGATAACAATAGGGGAACAATCATCATTCTTAAAATCCATATTTCACGTGTTAGCCCTATGGCAGATGACTCTGTCAAAAAGGAAGCATGATCCTGGGGATTTACAGTGCAATTTATTGAAAATAAAGAATCAAGAACTATTTTCATGAGATGTAAGCCATAAAAATTAAGTGAAGGAAGGAGTAGAAAGGAAAGAAGAAAATAAACGAAGGAGAATGATTAAAGGAAATGACGACTAAGAAGAAATATGACAAAAAGGAGAGGGCGAAGGAGGACAAGAAGAAGGCAAAAACAAAGAAGGGGGAAAGGGAAGGAGAAGGAGAAGAGGAAAAAGAAGAGCAAGAAGAAGTAGAAGCAGAAGGATAGTATTACTAATGATAATGATACTATAATGACAGAAACAACGATGGTAACATGAATTTAAAAGTGAGCAGCAAAGTCACCGATACATGGAAACAAATTGCGCATCAATTTGAATTACTATGAATAATAAAGAGAAAAAGATATGGAAGGAGACTTCATATCAAATGACCGCGATTCATTATTTCCCTTTATCTAAAGACTATAGTTTACATATTTACAGTACAACGCTCTCACTGAAACGCTCAACGAGTCCCATCCGTGTTACTGCTATAGCGCCCCCTTGAGTTCAATGGTTAGCCGCTAGCGAATTTGTTTTCCGTACATGGAAACGCAAATCTCCTTGTGGGCATGTGCGTGGACTTTGATTCTGCTGGACCTTCCTAAGGCGCTCCACGCAATCCCCATTACACTGTCACGTACGACTCATTTACGATGGTTTGTAGTCTTCGCGCGCAGACCCTATCAATGATACTTGGTGCGTTCGCGCAGGCACTGCTTTTTCTCTCCTTCAATTCTCCAATAATGCTCATTCTTTCTCTCTCTCTCTCTCTCTCTCCCCAACGTGCTTGCACTCTCTCTGTCACTCTGTATTAGCACTACTAGTACTTATTTCAAATGTTTTGCTGAAGGCCAGAAAGTCGTTTACTAAAAGCACAAACAAATGCCCTTTCTGGCTCTCAACCAACTATGAGATCGATGTTGCTTGTACGAGTGTTACATAGTGAGGGGAGTCTACCGCTGGACAAAGTATCGAGTCAAAATACTAAATGTACAGTTGAAATATAATTGTATTTCCAAATGTAAGGAGCTGGTATCCATACATCATTAGAAAACATACAAGCCTTTAACAAAAAGCAAACAACAACAGCAGCTTAAACAACAAAGAAATAGGATGGCAGCTCAGAAAGTTTTGAACCTCTTCTCTTCAAAGCCGAATGTAAGATAATCAGGCAGCTTAAGATTGCAATCGGTTGCGTATCTGCACATCATTTTCATATTCATTTCAGTACTATACTGCTACTGCTACAAACTACTCACTCTACTACTACTGCTACTAACTGCTACTACTGCTATTACTACTATACACTACTACTACCACTACTACTGCTACTACTACACTTCTACTGCTGCCGCTACTGCTACTACTACTACTACTACTACTGCTGCTGCTGCTACTGCTACAGCTGCTGCTGCTGCTGCTACTACTACTACACTGCTACTACTACTACTACTACTGCTGCTACTACTGCTATTACTACTACTACTACTGCTACTACCACTACTACTGCTACTACTACTACTTCTACTGCTGCTGCTACTGCTACTACTCCTACTACTCCTACTACTGCCTACTACCACTACTACTGCTGCTACTACTACTACTACTACTACTACTGCTGCTACACTACTGCCGCTACTGCTACTACTACTACTACTACTGCTGCTGCTACTGCTACAGCTGCTGCTGCTGCTACTACTAACTACTACTATTACTACCTATACTACTATCACTACTACTGCTGCTACTACTACAATTAAGGCTACCACACCAGGCTACTTCTGCCACTAGTATCAGTACTACTACGGCTATACTACTACTACTGCTGCTGCTGCTGCTTCTACTACTACTTACTACTACTACTTACTACTAGCACACACCAACAAAAGTTATCGGCATAGCCTGTCTTAGAGTTGCAATTTGTATCAAAGAATGTTTTCGACTTACTAATACTTCTCAATCACCTGCAGTACTAAAAAAATAGTATCCTCCGCACTGTTATGAATTATCCTTTGGATTGTGTGGCATTGAACACTAAGTTTGGAAGAATAATTACTACATAGCAAAAAAACTACCAAAAAAAAAAGAAGGAAAAAAAACACTCAGCGTGGGTAGAGTGGCCTTCTACTGTTAATTTGTCTACGATGGATGGCAACAGAGTATACTTTATATACATGTAGATCTAAGCCTATGTACCTACTTGGGGGGGGGGGGGGGGGCTTCGAGCACTAAGCACAATTCTTTGTTTAATTTTAATGTCTGTGTAGGTCCATCCACAATTCTTTGTTTACTCTTAAATTCATGCTGATTTGTTACCGCGTATATAATTTCAGATGTCGGATATTTCCCTTTAAGTGTTTGCATGCATGAATTTATTCTGCAGGTTATAGGCCTTTTGAGGTCTGCCTTCTGCGCTGCTTTGACAAAAGGAAGCAAGTGACGCGACATCTAAATTTCCCTAAATGTTAGTTGATATTCATATTTCATCTAATATGAAAAATGAAAAATTAAATAATTCATTCTTATCATTTACGTTCATTCACAAAGTAAGACAATAATACTATACAATGATATAGTGAATATCTGTTAACTATATCGTTTGTATGATTATATTCATGCAAATGTCATGTAGACCTACTTCTTTGGAAATGAATAAATATGATTTTGACAAATGACAATTTTAAATATGCTTTTCCTCCAGGCCAAATTTTGTACATAAACACTGCTTGTGAGATATGTTAGATATGTATGCTATGGTGTATAGTAGTAGTAGTAGTAGTAGTAGTAACAGCAGCAGCAGCAGCAGCAGCAGCAGCAGCAGCAGTAGTAGTAATAGTCACGGTAGTAGTAGCCTGTTGTAGCCTTATTAGCAGTAGTAACATATTATTACCCTGTAGTAGCAGTATATTATAACTGAATTGTACATTTCATGTTCTTCATTGCCAAAAAACAGTCGATGTAAAATGCAGCCCTAAGATAGTCTTTCTAATATACATTTTTCGTTATGTAGGCATATATTACTGGCCTACAGTGTGGGTGTGTGGTTGCACTTTTATAAACGAAAATAAGAGAAACATCATTTTAATTCTATAAATATGAAAATGATGTGGAGATAAGTTGAAGAGTCTCTGTATCAATCTCGCAAATTAACGAAAATTAGCATTCAGCCAATTATTTTGTTTTCCGGTTAATGACTGCGGCATACAATATACACTGCTTTTTTACCCAGCTTTGTATCATACCTTTTTCTGTTTTCTATTCATTTTTCCCTTCTTTATTCTCCCATTTCTTTCTCGAGGAATGCACCTAAATTATAAGCGCTGTTTTCTTGTGGGTTTATCTTTTCCAATATCAATTTCCTTTTCAATACGCTATGTCAAGCAGACATTTATTTTATTTTGATGTTAAAAGAAAAGACAGAAAAAATATTGCATGTTAATTCACGATACTTTTGTTTGAAAGGAAAACAATACTTTGTGTCTTGAGTTATATTGGATATAAACCTGAACGGCTACCACCTGGAAAAAATAAGGCGAGACGAAATTAGCGGGGTAATTTGCCACGACTAGAATAATATAGCAGATGAGACTTTACCGACAGGTCGGACATTTTGGCTGGTTAGCGTTCTGCAAAAACTAGGAAACCAAGAATAACACACGGCGTGATTGCATGTAGGTATCAACATGGGTTTGCGGTCCTCAGAATTGTACATGATTTGACACACGCAGCACATTGGGCCTCCCCAATTTTCATCAAAGTTTTGTCCTGATAATCAAGATTGCAACCGCTACACGGAAAATCCATCATGCTAGCTGACCGATGCACGTACGCTTTTCCCCTCTCTAGCTATATCTAGCTCATCAGCTTGATGTCGCTGCTTTCTGTCGTCTGCTTCTGTCCTCTGCTTTCTGTCGTCTGCTTTCTGTCGTCTGCTTTCTGTCGTCTGCTTCTGTCCTCTGCTTTTCTGTCGTGCTTTCTGTCCTCTGCTTTCTGTCGTCTGCTTGTACTGGCGAACAGGATATATTATAGCGTGGTCCTTTGGTTAAGTGGGGTGCTGCGCATGCGTGCTACCCATGCATCCTACTTGAGTGAACCGGGAGTGACCTACTTCCGCGAGATTCAACTGTTTGCCTTTTTAACAGGTTTTTAAAGTTTTGAATAACCTTTTCAGCAACGTTTTACTTTGTATCTCTTGAGTACAGTTCTGAAAGGAAAATATTAGTTATGTATTGGTTGGAATTTCGTTTCTTTGTTGGCTTTGAAATGGCTTTCAGACCAGGTTACAAATGGCCAAGGGACTTCAATTCTATTTGGGGTTACATGTCACAAAGACTATACATGATTGCCTGACGTAGCATCAATGTCAAATTCGTAAGTACTTTTTCGGGGGGTTTCAGCGTCTCATTCTTTCTGTATGACATACATTATATACAATCGATGTCACATGTAAAGCATGATGTAGTCTGCTGTTGAATTTAGTTTATTCGAATCCATCGCATATATACATTATTGAATTCAGTTTGAAATTTTTTTAGTTATGCTTTTGATTTTACGTGAACGATGTGCTTAATATCATGTGCTATTTGTTTGTTCACTGAATGGAAATAAAATGCTTCTAAAAAAAAGTTGGGGTGGTGCGATCGGAAGGTCCTTTTGGTTTGTTCACTGAATGAGAATAGAATGCTTCTAAAAAAAAGTGAGGTGCGATCATCGACCTGTCTTTCTAAGAAACGTTTACATCTTGATTGTTGTAGGATTTTTAACATTGACCTTATGAGTTTGATTAAATAGGCCTACCCGGTCTATATTTAAGTCGATTTGACCGCATTCATCATAAGTGTTTGGTATTACGATACACTTCCATACCCCGTATTTAGACTACCACACCTCAAACGTGTTGAAGCCTCACAAACACGGTCTTAATTCATTGTCAAGGAGATTTTGTTCACCCCCTGTCATTCTACCCACGGATCAATTAAACATCACTCTCTCTTTATCTGACCCCGCGGATTCCAGAGTTCACCAAACGATGTCAATATGATTGGCGCTAAGGGAGGAAGACAGTGTGTTCGCTGCTTGCTCTCACTACGCTGGGGAAACTGGCCCGGCAAATTCTCCGCATATTATCAACGTAACTTTTCTCGTCTTAGTCTGTGCGCTAGCCTGCTAGCTTCATTCACCGACCGTGCGTAGTATAGTTCGTCTTTGTTTTTCCACCGGAGAAAAAAAAAAAGGCTGTTTCAAGTCAAGCAGCATAAACTGCAGTCGGTGCAATTCATCATTTTGGGGGTATATAACAGTTGGTGAGTTTAACTTTTCTCATTTATTGTATTGTGTTAATTCATGATTTCACATATTATGCATTGACTGATAAGGTTTACCCTAAGCTATGAAGATATGATTACTGGAAAGTTTGTGGAGAAATATACTAAAATCTCCTCATGGAATATATATATACATAAATATATATATGTTTCTGTGATGTATAATTGCGTGCATCATCGGCACACCCAGTTAGGGGTGATGATACCTTTAATATGTATGTGTGTTAGATCAATAATAGTATCATCCTAGTTCAAGACTGGGAAGACAGTTATTTCATTTGGAATAAATTGTTTTATTCATAATACTATTCATTCAATAGTTCATTCCATGCATTACGCTATGTATATAGTCAAGTTAGGGAAAGAAGAGAAAGTAAGTCAGAGCGAGAAGGAGTTATCACTACACAGTACCGGGGTGTGTGAGGGGCTTTTGGTCACTTTCTGGTTAGTGACGAATCAAACTTCAGATTGGGGGTTCAGAGAAATCTAGTAGTAGGCAGAGGAACGTGTACATGTTCCCAGTGAGAAAGGACTTTCATATATACAACGTGTTCAGGATTGTCATAGTTAAAGGCTATGAGAAAGTTGTGTCTTTACTTTATATTGTATTTATCACAAAAGGTGTTGGGAATATAATATATCATTTATATGTTTAGTCGCATATATCTAGTCATTGCTCATTCTTTATCGTTTATTCAAAGAAACTTAAAGGTAGAATAGATCATGAACAACGATTTATACTTCATGAATAATTTTCTCATTTAATTATGATTTCAAGTTCCAGTGACGTTTCAATAGAAAGTTTACTCAGAATAGTTCCTCTCTTTTGATAATACGTCAGGAGTAAATAGATTCAGATTCAGATTCAGTTTTATTTCCAACAGAAATAACAAATATTTATACAAATCATTTTCATAGATTATAACAAATATTACAGTACATTAACAATAATCATGATAACTAACATATAAAAATATAATACAAAATATTACAATATATTACATGGTATTATGTTATGTCAACCGCTTTAACGAGGTATGAATAACTCTTTCGCGTTATTATTGCCAAAAACATGGAATATTACTCGTATAGTAATGTATCTGTTTAATTAAGTAGTATATCGTAGAACGATATGTCTCATGGTATATTTCCTATGAATTCGCGTATTCATTAATTTCTCTTTATATGTTTATTTGTTTCAGCTAACCACACACACACGAACACACTTACTCGCATCTCGTGCACAAGTAAAGTCTACTACGTTATTGATGCTTAAAGTAACACTCAAGTTCACTTCGACAATTGTTTATCGCTCGTGGATCGCTATCCATAATAAATGCATCAAGGCATTATTGGCTGGAACTTTAAGACGAGATCTTCGTGCTGATATGTTATAAGCGTCGTGATGACTGTGAAGAAAGTGTGCGTTGGAATGTTATACATGTCCCCCAATGTAGAGAAGTTTATTTAAGACGAAACGACTCTACAGGTGCCTTAGAGGGATCTTCCGTGTGCGTTGGAGATGAAAGACCACAAGGACTATACCCGATTGCCTGACGGTAGCATCAAATGTCAAATTCGTAAGTACCTTTTCGGAGGGTTTTCAGCGTCTCATTCTTTCTGTATGACATACATTATATACTATTGATGTCACATGTAAAGCATCATGTAGTCTGCTATTGAATTTAGTTTATTCGAATCCATCGCATGTATCCATTATTGAATTCAGTTTGAAAATTTTTAGTTATGCTTTTGATTTTACGTGTACGATGTGCTTAATATCATGTGCTTATTTGTTTGTTCACTGAATGAGAATAAAATGCTTCTAAAAAAAGTGGGGTGCGATCATCGACCTGTCTTTCTAAGAAACGTTTTACATCTTGATTGTTGTAGGATTTTTAACATTGACCTTATGAGTTTGATAAATAGGCCTACCCGGTCTATATTTCAGTCGATTTGACCGCATTCATCATAAGTGTTTGGTATTACGATACACTTCCATACCCCGTATTTAGACTACCACACCTCAAACGTGTTGAAGCCTCACAAACACGGTCTTAATTCATTGTCAAGAAGATTTTGTTCACCCCCTGTCATTCTACCCACGGATCAATTAAACATCACTCTCTCTTTATCTGACCCCGGGATTCCAGAGTTCACCAAACGATGCCAATATGATTGACCTCGTCTTGCAAAGGGAGGAAGACAGTGTGTTCGCTGCTGCTCTCACTACGCTGGGGAAACTGGCCGGACAAATTCTCCGCATAAATTATCAACAACGTAACTTTTCTCGTCTTAGTCTGTGCGCTAGCCTGTAAGCTTCATTCACCGACCGTGCGTAGTAGTCGTCTTTGTTTTTCCACCGGAGAAAAAAAAAGGCTGTTCAAGTCAAGCAGCATAAACTGCCAGTCGGTGCAATTCATCATTTTGGTGAGTTTTAAATTTTCTCCTTTATTGTATTGTGTTAATTCATGATTTCACATATTATGCATTGACTGATAAGGTTTACCCTAAGCTATGAAGATATGATTACTGGAAAGTTTGTGCAGAAAGATACTAAAATCTCCTCATGGAATATATATATACATAAATATATATGTTTCTGTGATGTAAATTGCGTGCATCATCGGCACATCCAGTTAGGGGTAATGATACCTTTAATATATATATATATGTCTGTTAGATCAATAATAGTATCATCCTAGTTCAAGATTGGGAAGACAGTTATTTCATTTGGAATAAATTGTTTCATTCATAATATTATGTATAATTCATTCAGTAGTTCATTCCATGCATTACGCTATGTATATAGTCAAGTTAGGGAAAGAAGAGAAAGTAAGTCAGAGAGAGAGAGTTATCACTACACAGTACCTGGGTATGTGAGGGGCTTATGGTCACTTTCTGGTTAGTGATGAATCAAACTTCAGATTGGGGTTTAGAGAAATCTAGTAGTAGGCAGAGGAACTGTGTACATGTTCTCTGGACAGTGAGAAAAGGACTTTCATATATACAACGTGTTCAGGATTGTCATAGTTAAAGGCTATGAGAAAGTTGTGTCTTTACTTTATATTGTATTTATCACAAAAGGTGTTGGGAATATAGTAGGTCATTTATATGTTTACTCGCATATATCTAGTCATTGCTTATTCTTTATCGTTTATTCAAAGAAACTTAAAGGTAGAATAGATCATGAACCACGATTTATACTTCATGAATAATTTGCTCATTTAATTATGATTTCAAGTTCCAGTGACGTTTCAATAAGAAAGTTTACTAAGAATAGTTCCTCTCTTTTGATAATACGTCAGGAGTAAATAGATTACAATATATTACATGGTATTATGTTATGTCAACCGCTTTAACGAGGTATGAATAACTCTTTCGCGTTATTATTGCCAATCATGGAATATTACTCGTATAGTAATGTATCTATTTAATTAAGTAGTATATCGTAGAACGATATTGTCTCATGGTATATTTCCTATGAATTCGCGTATTCATTAATTTCTCTTTATATGTTTATTTGTTTCAGCTAACCACACACACACGAACACACTTACTCGCATCTCGTGCACAAGTAAAGTCTACTACGTTATTGATGCTTAAAGTAACACTCAAGTTCACTTCGACAATTGTTATCGCTCGTGGATCGCTATCCATAATAAATGCATCAAGGCATTATTGGCTGGAACTTTAAGACGAGATCTTCGTGCTGATATGTTATAAGCGTCGTGATGACTGTGAAGAAAGTGTGCGTTGGAATGTTATACATGTCCCCCAATGTAGAGAAGTTTATTTAAGACGAAACGACTCTACAGGTGCCTTAGAGGGATCTTCCGTGTGCGTTAGAGATGAAAGGCCACAAGGACTATACCCGATTGCCTGACGTAGCATCAAATGTCAAATTCGTAAGTACCTTTTCGGAGGGTTTCAGCGTCTCATTCTTTCTGTATGACATACATTATATACAATCGATGTCACATGTAAAAGCATCATGTAGTCTGCTATTGAATTAGTTTATTCGAATCCATCGCATGTATACATTATTGAATTCAGTTTGAAAATGTTTAGTTATGCTTTTGATATTACGTGTACGATGTGCTTAATATCATATGCTTTTTTGTTTGTTCACTGAATGGGAATAAAATGCTTTAAAAAAAAAAGAAAAGTGGGGTGCGATCATAAGGTCGTATCAAAGACGACCTGTCTTTTTCCCAAGAAACGTTTTACATCTTGATTGTTTGTAGGATTTTTAACATTGGCCGTATTCATAAATAGGCCTACCCGGTCTATATTTAAGTCGATTTGACCGCATTCATCATAAGTGTTTGGTATTACGATACACTTCCATACCCCGTATTTAGACTACCACACCTCAAACGTGTTGAAGCCTCACAAACACGGTCTTAATTCATTGTCAAGAAGATTTTATTCACCCCCCTGTCATTCTACCCACGGATCAATTAAACATCACTCTCTCTTTATCTGACCCCCGGGATTCCAGAGTTCACCAAACGATGCCAATATGATTGACCTCGTCTTGCAAAGGGATATAGTGAAGTTAGGGAAAGAAGAGAAAGTAAGCGAGAGCGAGAAGGAGTTATGAGTCATCACGGTCAGTGTGCTCGATCGCATCCCCACACAGAGAGAAACCTTGCAACATGTACATGTACTGCACTACACAGTACCGGGGTGTGTGAGGGGCTCGTGGTCACTCTCTGGCTAGTGATGAATCAAACTTCAGATTGGGGTTTCAGAGAAATCTAGTAGTAGGCAGAGGAACTGTGTACATGTTCACCAGTGAGAAAAGGACTTTTATATATACAATGTGTTCAGGATTGTCATAGTTCATATAAATACAAAAAAAAGGATTGTCATAGTTAAAGGCTATGAGAAAGTTGTGTCTTTACTTTATATTGTATTTATCACAGAAGGTGTTGGGAATATAGTAGGTCATTTATATGTTTAGTCGCATATATCTAGTCATTGCTTATTCTTTATCGTTTATTCAAAGAAACTTAAAGGTAGAATAGATCATGAACCACGATTTATACTTCATGAATAATTTGCTCATTTAATTATGATTTCAAGTTCCAGTGACGTTTCAATAAGAAAGTTTACTGAGAATAGTTCCTCTCTTTTGATAATATGTCAGGAGTAAATAGATTACAATATATTACATGGTATTATGTTATGTCAACCGCTTTAACGAGGTATGGATAACTCTTTCGCGTTATTATTGCCAAAACATGGAATATTACTCGTATAGTAATGTATCTGTTTAATTAAGTAGTATATCGTAGAACGATATTGTCTCATGGTATATTTCCTATGAATTCGCGTATTCATTAATTTCTCTTTATATGTTCATTTGTTTCAGCTAACCACACACACACGAACACGCTTACTCGCATCTCGTGCACAAGTAAAGTCTACTACGTTATTGATGCTTAAAGTAACACTCAAGTTCACTTCGACAATTGTTTATCGCTCGTGGATCGCTATCCATAATAAATGCATCAAGGCATTATTGGTTGGAACTTTAAGACGAGATCTTCCGTGTGCGTTAGCATCAAATGTCAAATTCGTAAGTACCTTTTCGGAGGGTTTCAGCGTCTCATTCTTTCTGTATGACATACATTATATACAATCGATGTCACATGTAAAAGCATCATGTAGTCTGCTATTGCGTTTAGTTTATTCAAATCCATCGCATGTATACTTATTGAATTCAGTTTGAAAATGTTTAGTTATGCTTTTGATATTACGTGTACGATGTGCTTAATATCATATGCTTTTTTGTTTGTTCACTGAATGGGAATAAAATGCTTTAAAAAAAAAGAAAAGTGGGGTGCGATCATAAGGTCGTATCAAAGACGACCTGTCTTTTTCCCAAGAAACGTTTTACATCTTGATTGTTTGTAGGATTTTTAACATTGGCCGTATTCATAAATAGGCCTACCCGGTCTATATTTAAGTCGATTTGACCGCATTCATCATAAGTGTTTGGTATTACGATACACTTCCATACCCCGTATTTAGACTACCACACCTCAAACGTGTTGAAGCCTCACAAACACGGTCTTAATTCATTGTCAAGAAGATTTTATTCACCCCCCTGTCATTCTACCCACGGATCAATTAAACATCACTCTCTCTTTATCTGACCCCCGGGATTCCAGAGTTCACCAAACGATGCCAATATGATTGACCTCGTCTTGCAAAGGGAGGAAGACCGTGTGTTCGCTGCTGCTCTCACTACGCTGGGGAAACTGGCCGGATACATTCTCTGCATATTATCAACAACGTAACTTTTCTCGTCTTGGTCTGTGCGCTAGCCTGCTAGCTTCATTCACCGACCGTGCGTAGTAGTCGTCTTTGTTCAAGTCAAGCAGCATAAACTGCAGTCGGTGCAATTCATCATTTTGGGGGTATATAACAGTTGGTGAGTTTAAATTTTCTCATTTATTGTATTGTGTTAATTCATGATTTCACATATTATGCATTGACTGATAAGGTTTACCCTAAGCTATGAAGATATGATTACTGGAAAGTTTGTGGAGAAATATACTAAAATCTCCTCATGGAATATATACATGTTTCTGTGATGTATAATTGCGTGCATCATCGGCACACCCAGTTAGGGGTGATGATACCTTTAATATATATATATATATATATATATATATATATATATATATATATATATATATGTCTGTTAGATCAAAAATAGTATCATCATAGTTCAAGACTGGGAAGACAGTTATTTCATTTGGAATAAATTGTTTCATTCATAATATGATGTATAATTCATTCAGTAGTTCATTCCATGCATTACGCTATGTATATAGTCAAGTTAGGGAAAGAAGAGAAAGTAAGTTAGAGCGAGAAGGAGTAATTCTCCGCATATTATCAACAACGTGTCTTTTCTCGTGTGAGTCTGTGCGCTAGCCTGCTAGCTTCATTCACCGACGTTACGGTCGCACGCCTGTAAATATTTCCCCATAGGCTCATGTGTTAAAAATGAAAATTCAAAAAATCATGAAAAATAAGTGTTTATAATGACACCATTCATACTTTTGTCTTTAATAGTTCATACAATATTCATTACTTGCTGAAAATATGAAGGGGGGTTTTTCAGCATTTTTTCTCGGTAGAGGAGCTGAAACTGAGACTAACCAAAAACTTGGTCAAAGTTGCAGTGGTTATGAGGTTTCTTGCATCACTAATATAGTCCCAATAAAATCCAACTGGGACCATCCGCTGCTCTCTCATGGCACTGATCTGAACCAGTAATTATCCCTCTTTACACAGGTATGAAAAAAGGTGTTAAATTATGTAGCATTGATTTTATATAAATTTTTTTTTCAACAATGACATCATCTTTGGTACGGGTTGGAAGGATATCTGAAAATGACGGATGTATTTACAGGCGTGCGGCCTTCAGTGGTAGTCGCCTTTTTTTTTCCCCCGGACAAAAAAAAAAAGACTGCTCAAGTGAAGCAGCATAAACTGCAGTCAGTATATTGAGGGGAGACCGGTAGCATCAATCTTCTTTCCTTTTTTTTCTTCTTCCAATAGTGTGCATAAACTCCCAAGGAGTATCGTCGCATAACAGTTGGTTGTCGATCAGCTAATTATACGGGTTGCTCGTAGCAAAGCTCCATCAGGCTCAGAGCTTCTCACTTTAATTGTCACTTCAGTCACAATGCATGAACGTATCAAAATCCATAATATGGGGCAATTATGGCGACGTTACACCGCTTACAAAAGAAGATGCAAATGTCAGGCCAAACGTGATGCCTCGCGTACCATTTGCGTTTCACCTCGCACCCATGGGGATACATTTGGACGCAAAGCGCTACATACAGTGCGATTCGCGTATCCCTAACCCTAACCCTAACCCTAACCCTAACCCTAACCCTAACCCTAACCCTAAACCCTAACCCTAACCCTATGGGGCCTGTAACATAAAAAGATACAATTAATTTTACGATCAATTGTTACTCTTTATTACATGGTTTTCCCGAGGGGGGGGGCACTTCCATTGAAGAGTGGACAGCATCTGCGAGAAGGGTCCTGAGAAAAGCATCCGAAACTAGGATTTAAGGGCAAGCCGCTAGGACACCCTAAACACGGATTTTTGCAGATGTCAGATTTGCCCCTCCTAAACAGTGATTTCATTAATTGTTGGGATAATTCATGCCCTATAGACCAGGATATTCCCATGTTCATACCTTGAGAGTGATAGTGGGATCACAAGTTTCGGAGCCGTTTTCATCTTGAGATAATGTTTTACGCAGGCGTTTTACAAAAGGATTGGAAAAAGTTTACTGTGTGTGCATGGATCGGATGTCTAACTCTCATGCAGTGACTGAACATAATATGGGAGTCTCAACTGATAGGCCTTATGCGCTGGCCGGGGTGTATAATATTGGGGATTTGGGTTCGGGTTTGAGATGCGGGGTTAGGGATTATTGGACTTTCATCGTGGTGACTTCTAATTCTCTTCATTTTCCGTTCACGGGTCTTATTGCAGTCCGTGCAAATTACATACCCTTTTTGCATCTTAGATTATCGTGATTTACATGTAGGGGACCTTTTTTCATTTTTTGTTTTGGCGTTTTTTACAACCTATTCGCGTTCCGCGCCTACCCCTATAAAAATACCCCTTTTCCGCGTTTTTCTTTTTCTCGCGGATGCTGTTTACTCTTCAATGGAAGTGACCCCCCTCGGGTGGTTTGCCATCATAGACTTCCGATTAAAGAGGCTGTCGTGGGCTTTCATGGGGAATTTGACACCATGGATGTTTACCCAATAACATGTGTTGTCCATATGAGTTTTATGACCAACAGACCTTATGTCATGCTCTGTATATTCAATCCTTTGCCCCATATGACAAAGTCATTATCTCACTTTGCCTGGCCCGAGAATGCCCGAAGCAGGCCGAAGAATATTTATGGTGGGACACCTTGTTTTGCTGTTTCACAAAGTCTGTTGTCAGCAAATTATGATTAACTCCCCATGAAAACCCACGACAGAGCCTCTTTAACTGATGAGTACGTGCGGCCATTACGGACGGAGCAACAGTTCTGTCATGCTATTCCAGAGCAGTTATTATTCATAGCTATCCCGACCTCTACGTCATACGTGTGCACAGTTATCACGACCCAAAGTCTTCCCATCATGCATTTCCAATCTCGAAAAATATTTGCGAAAAGCGTGATTATTTTAAATTGGGAGTGTCTTGAAAATACTTATTTCATGAAACCTGGATAGAAATAACGTTAGGCGAGGGCACTTAGAGCTGAGGTAAGAACAACACAATGCATCAATATCAATTTTGTATAAATGGCGCAAAGTCTTAGGGAGATATTAAAGCGTTGTTTGAATTGTTTACAGTTGTCAAGTGCAGAGAATTGCAATGCTAGTTACAAACCTCGGTCCCATTGCTTTATTTCTGTGTTGGCTTTTCTTCTTCTTCCTCCGTTAGAGTCGGAGATCATCAGCAAATTGCTGCGGGATGTCTTGTCTGGTGGGTCTTAGTGCTTGGGTACAGATGCATGTAAGGTGTGGATCTGTAGGATGAAGTTGAGAATAAGGGTTAGTGGTTTGTATCAGCCTGGCAAGTTCTGGATTGGCAGTGTATACAGCCACACGCGTGTGTCTTTACCTTACGGCCACACGCGTGTGGTTGTATCCACAGCATCGACATGAGGATACAGCCACACTCAACTGAATTCCTACTTATACTCTGCGCCGCTATACAGCTATCGCTAGTGTGTATGTATGCACTGCACAAGCGATGTGTAAATTCATGCGATAGTGTGTTGCCAAACCCCAAAACTTGGATCGTCACGAAGGTTTTTATCTCTTGAAATTCACTGAAATACAAACAATATTGTACTGTACTGTCACCTGCTTGCTGACCAGGTGAGAATGAAGTGAAAATATTGTTTGTATAATAAGTGAAATCGAGAGATAAAACCTTCGTGACGATCCAAGTTTTGCAAGTCGCAACACATACCATCGCATGAATACACATCGCTTGTGCAGTGCAGTGCACACTAGCGATAGCGGTCGCGGCACAGACTTCAAGTGGGAATTCAGACAAGTGTGGCTGTATCCTCATATCGATGCTGTGGATACAACCACACGCGTGTGGCTGTATACACTGCCTTCTGGATTTGGTAGACAGGGCTGCGTTTCTTCATGGACATCCCATTGAAACGCGTGTTAATTCTACAACACGCGTTTCAATGGGATGTCCAAGAAGTTAGACTTATGACGGTTTCGTGAAACGCAGCCCAGCTTGGTAGGGGTCTTCCTGAAGTTGGTCTACTCTGGATTGTCAGGGATTTAGTTACAGCAGGCATTTTTAAGCTGTTTGTATACTTTTTTTCAGTCTGGGTGGCTGTCGCAAATGGAACTCTTCCTGCAGGATGAGATAAAGTGACACACATCTTCCTCCTTGCAGAAGGGACCTGTTGTTTATCATCATCTTCATCCATGTTTTGATAAAATAACAGGCAAATTGAAATGGTGATCTGTTTGTACCATGTTTTGATAAAATAGCAAGCAAATGGTGATCCGTTTCACTTTACTTGACCTGGAGGTTTTATTTGTCATGAAAAGTGGCTGATTTGCATTCTTTGGTGTAAGCAGTACTGTTCTCGTAAAAACTGATTTTAATGGAATTGCGGAAATTGGATATTCCATGGGTTATTGTACAGGCTATTAAAAGAGTATAAGGCTGGGATCACGGCTTCATTGGTGTACGTTGCAGCCTGAAAGATGGAGGGCTATGTGCGACTTAGCGGTCAGCTGATTGGCAAAATGGTACATGTACAGTAGTATCAAGTAAACAATTAATGGTCCCCCCCCCAAAAAAAAAATAGTTTTTAACAAATACTGAAAATGGGCTTTCAAAACAGCCCTAGGTACAATCATACTGTATATTATTCATGCGATCTAGGGCTTGACTGGTGCAGTGCTAAATTTAAAATTCAATACTACTGCATGTTGGAATTTTTTCCTTTTCTCGTTTCTGATCATTTTCAAGTGGGATCAGAATGTCTGCAGAGGATGATATTGATCTTTTCATAAAGGAACAGAAAAAGAAGATTGCAAGAGAGAGAGAGGATCTGCAGCATTCAAATGGAAATCAAGTAAGAGCTACAATAAACATGAAGATACTTTGATCATGCACAGTATTAATAGAATTCATGAAGCTTTAAAAGAAATATATGGAAAACTAAAACCATTTTAAGTTTTACTCTTTATATAAGTAAGTAGTTAGATATGAACTTTTAGTATGTGTCATTTCTTTTGATGTTCAGTGAATTAATGATTGATCTGATATGGAGTATACTAGAAGCACCCCTGTTTCATATATCACTTTTTGAAAAATCTGCTGGTACAATTTTACACTGTTAATAAGGGTATAGACTTTTGAAACCACCTTCCTTGCCTTATTGTGCAGTAGATCCCTGCCAGTAATGATTGTCTACACTAAGTTTTTTAAAACAGAATAAGTTTTTTTTCATGGAAATCATTTCAATTGTTCTTCCTGGCTAAGTACAAAGATGAAAATCAAGTTTGAATTTGAAGTGTCTTTTTTTTTTCACTTTTATGAATCAATGATTGTCATTCATATCAGATTTCAGCTCCACTGCCTAATGGAATTCACAATGGAGATGTTGCGCTAAAAGAGAACCTTCTTCCTAGGGCTCCGGCCACCCATCTGAAGGGCCCAAAACAGTCGGGTACATATATTCTAAACAGTACCATACAGTTAACCATGTACAAGTGGAATCTGTCTGAACCAAAAGAAATTACTTTGATATATGGGAATTTGTATTTCCAAATCTTGAATTTTCATTGACTTACAATATATGAATAAGCAGAAGTCATTTTGTCATGGTTTCCTTTGTTTACTGTTGTTTTAATCTCTCTTCAGTTTTAATGAATGTGTCCTAATAAGAAATATCATCAAAGTGAACTTAAGCAAAATCTTAAAAAAAAAAATGACTTTGCATGTGATTACTTTGATCATGTTCTCTACATAATTCAACTGCCCCATGAACAGGTATGTCTTTGTGTGTGCACATATGACAAAGCAGCATGTTATGTCATTTCTCCTACATGTATTTGGACCTGTTCTTCCTGTCTATTTTTCCCCTTATTGTTACGTATTAATTTCTTGAATTTATTTGGCAGAACTATTTATCTGTTTATTTTCATTGCCTTCAGATGATGTTGGCCTTCCTCTTGGTAACTACTTGACAACAAAGGAGAAATTGCAAAAAGAGAGGCAAGAAGAATACAAGAAATTTATCCAAGAGGTAGGACATACTCATTATTGCTTAAGTTGAATATACATGTACCTACTTGATGTATCGATCATGCATAGCATGCATTAGCTGACATACAGGAATTTACACATGATCATCTAAGAGATACTGTAGATGGTATGAAGTAGATGAATAATGACGGTTTCATTTCTTTTGGAAATGATGTGCCTTCATGTGCATGGCCCTTGGTATCAGTGCATCATATGTGTTTCAGTGGTCTGAATGAATTTAGGCATTTTACTCTCCTACCTTCTGAAAACCAGTCAAATTTAAGAGAATTTCCATGCTATGCAATTTAAGGGTAAGGATATATTCTTGTAAATAAAAGGAAATGGGTCTCGTATTGCCTAGTGTGTATCAGAGAATGCCTACAAATTTTTTTTCGCTTTTAGCAATGAGTGGAACAATACAAGCTGGCTGTTTAGTCGGTGGTCATTACAAATCCGGTACAATCCCACCAGAGGGAGTATTCATGAATGAACAGTCATAGTATACCACATAACCTGTATGTCTTTGATGTAATAGACACGGTTAAAGGTAAAGGCTTTGTTATTGTAATCAAGGATTAATCATGTATTCTCATAAATTTAGCTTTGGCATGCCATAAGTCATATTTTTTTCTACTATTCTTACATATGACTGAATTCATGTTTCTTACATGGTTTGGGATGGAAGAAGAGGCTATCACAAAACTCTTTTGATTATCTTGCATTCAAGACAGACTAGAGTAATACAGGGAGTATATTAATAACAAAGTTTTCATAACAGTTTTTAGAGCAAACAAGCTGCACATGTGGCACAAAATAAGATGATGAAAATACTCCTTTGTCAGTGAATCTTGATGCATTATCGATACAAACATTAGCTTCTGGAATTACAACTTCTGACAATATTTTGCAACTAACCCTTAAGTCAGATTAAAGCTAAGGTTTGTAGTGAAGACACAGTTGTAAATCTTCTAGACTAGTGCATGTTGTGTGTTATGGTTAGTACAGGGTACTTTATTTTGATTTATTCAGTGATGATTTACTGTATCGTATGTAGCTGAAACACAGCTGACCCCTTCTGAAATTTATCTTCTACATGTTGGATGAGATTAAGAAGCTGCCCCATACAAATTTTCCGAGGCCGGAAGTCTGCCTGTTCTTTAATCAGAGATAGCTCTATCACTGTATTACTGAGGCAGGTTAGGATGAGATGCACAAATTGCTAATATGTATGGCACAGGAGTGATATTGAATTGTAACTCTTCGCTGCAGATGCATCATTGTCTGGATTCAACAGAGAAATTAACTCTTGCATGATGCCAGATCTTTGGGATGTATCATCTCTCAGTACATATATTAAAACATGGCCAGAAACCATTCTTTTGTGGTAGGTTCAAGGTGCTGGCACTCATTTATTATTAATATCATTTTTATCATGATTCTTTCGTGATAGAAAAACAACCGCTCCTCATCAAAGAGAACAGACCTAGAAGGTGATGGTATGTCACTCCCTATTGGAGAAAGGCTTTCTGCTCAAGACAGAGCGCGTATGCAACGCAACAAAGAGTACAATGAGTTCTTGAAGCAGAAAGGAGGGAATCAGAGAAAGGGGCAAGACTCTGGCCCAGATATACCTAGTGATGTGAGTGTTGTAAGTCTTCATTATGATCAGACATGGTAAAATATTTTTTATCCATAGTAATTGATGATATCTAAACACAACAAAAAAAGTAACTCCCCCCTAATTCAAAATAGCATAACTTTTTAATGAAAAAGTTTTCAGGAAAAGAATTTGGCAGTAGTGTTCCTACACTGGTTGACTAACTTCTCTGTGAAAATGAGATTGATCTGTCAAGTCATGCATGTGTGAGCAGACATTAAAGGCAAAAATGTCACATTTCAAACGTCACAAGAGCCATTTTGGGGTCTATGAAACAAAACTTTGACAAATTTGGTTTCTTTCATTGTCTGACCCCGTCATGCCTATCCCTGACACTTTTCATGTTTATCGCAGTCGGGTGAACACATTTTTTTTGGAAAAAAGTGACGTTCAGCCCACTTTAATCTTCAAAATCCATTCAGTTTATGGAAAGAATTGGCATCAACCAACATGGGTCAGCACATAATGTGAAATTATCAGGTAGTCGTTTTCCGGCATTAAACAGTAGATTTTTTAGCATTTCTTGCTTCATTGTTAAAGATGTGCTCACTCAACCATGACACAACCATGATAAACATCAATAACACTTAAGCAAACACCAGAAAAAGCTTGTTTCACAGAACACCCCAAATGACTTTCGAGACTTTTGAAAAGTGACATTTTTGCATTTAGCGTCTGCTCACTCATGCGTGACTTGACGGATCAATCTCATTTTCATGGAGAAGTTAGTCAATGAGTGAAGAAACACTCCTACCAAATTATTTTTCTCAAAACCTTTTCCTTAAGAAGTTATGCTATTTTGAATTAGGGGGGGGGGAGTTACTTTTTTGTTGTGTTTAGTTATTCAAGATTATAGGCCAGCTTGCATGTATTTTAGCAACAATATTGATAAACATCTGCAGCACCATTTCTTTATATCATCTGTAGTACAGGTTAGATTTGGATGAAGAAATATGTTATTTCTGATTTATGATATTCTGAAATTAACATGTGATGATAATCTACATGTACCATCATGTCTAAAGAAGTCTCTTTTTACTGGTGGATTCATTTTAGAGTGGACAACAGCATCCAGCTTCTGGTCTTAATGGCTATAGCAACCAGCAATCCTCAAACGGCTACAATCAACAACAGGGCAATGATTATTACAGTGCACCAAGACCACACCGAGAAGCTTCATCTCAGACACCTATACCAAGGGATCTCCCACCTAGAGCACCAAGGAAAGGATGGGGTACACCACAGCCTTATGATTATGATGATGTGTTGAGACGAAGAAGAGATGAGGAGATGAGATACAGGTCAGCTTGCTTTCTCTCTCACTTATTGTGAATTGAATTAAATGGTTTATTTAAAAATGAAACAGTGATGTTGAATTCACTTAATTCTTTCACATCAGTGGTCATATATGCCTGAATCGTTGAAAATTGCATGGCTTATCAGGCATACATACATTGTAGAATAAATTCATGTTTGATAAAGTGTCATATATGCATGACAATAGTTGCATTAAATGAGCTAGAGACAACCACATAACTAATAAATATTTATTTGCAAGGATGCATAGTTTCAGTCTTAGGCTTTTTTCTGGCTTTGTCATACATTTGTTGTAGATCTTTCAGATTTCATATTGTAAGAAAATGTGTGTAGAACTTGCAGCCTTGTCTTGTACTAAAATTGACTTTACAGAGTTTTTTATCCTTGTGGTAAACTCCTCTCTCTCTCATGTACAAATATAAATTACATAACCTTATGAGGAATGTTTGTTTTTCTCCCCCTCAGGCGGTATGATGACGTTGATTTTTATCGGCCTCAGCTCAAACCTGCACACAGTGATCCATATCTTAATAGGTATGATGATGACGGAAGGAGATCTACTCGACCTGAGTACTATGATGACTATGATAGAAGGTACCTGCATTTTAATGCCCTAGTCAAAACAATTCTAGTTACAAATAAAGAAATAACACATTGCTTTAACCAATTTCGCTTTCAGTCAGTCAGAAACAGTAGTTTGATTAGATTATTTTCATTACCCCCTATTTGTAAAAAAAAAGAAAAAAAAAAAGAAGAATGAAACGTAGCTTGTTATTTCTAGCTCCATAATTGGCAGGAAATATTGGTATAGATGTTCATACATGTATTGCACATTATAATTCTTATGTGGATTTTTAAAAATGTTTGCATCAATTGTTAACATACATGTATATTGCATAACAAAATAGCTATTGATTTGTAGGAGATATAAATAAAAAGACTCTACAACAAAAAATCTTTCCTTCCTAAATGTGTGATATTATCTTTAAATTTATTTCATTTTAGGAGGGTTCGTTTCAGTGATGAGGTAACCCCTCCAGTCCCCAGAGATGGACCTCCGTATACAGACCGGTATGTATAGGGCATTTCTGATAAGCAAACAAGAATAATGTAGACATTTGCAAGAATTAAATTTCATGGTACCTCACATCAATTGCCATGTGATAATGCAAAAAAAAAGAATTTGCACAGATTGTAGATACATTTAAATTATAATTTCTGTACTTTCTGATGTTTCAGTGACTTCAAATAATTTGTTGATATCCATATTTCAAAACACTGAATTTTGACCATGATGGCTACAGATGGAAAAAAAAACATCTAATAGTAGTTGAAGTAAGTTAATTCTACCTTGTATGCTGATTGATTAGATTTCATTTTTATGTACATGCAGTCACATAATCACATGATCAGGAATCCACTGTTTCCTTTATTTTCCAGTAATAAAAGTGATGTGTTATATTATGAATTGTTTTTATCTGTTTTTTGTGCTTAGAATATATAATTTTAGGAATCATTTTATCTTTCTTACATGTAGTGTCGCTAGGAGAAGACAAAGGGATAATTTTGAAGAGCCAGTTGTGTATGACTGGGTAAGTTATTGCTATCTGATGTTTCTTTGCTTTTTGAATTGCAAAATATTGATCATGATATGATGCAATGTTTTGGATTGCTTGTATACATGTCATACAGTCATGTAGTTATTTGAATATTGCATCATCTGTTGCCCTAACACTCCCTGAAATTTTTACGTGTATTTGTGCATGCCTTTTCATTATTTTTGATATCCATTTTGTATTTCTTAAAGAAATTGTATTCATGATAAAAAACATCAACTTGCATTAAACATGTGAATATCGGTCTCCATCTGTTCAACGTATTCTTCCAGTAGGCCAATGGATCCTTTGTTCTTTGATGATGATTATAAGGAATAAAAAATAATATTAAGTGTAAGTAATTACATGTCTAAACAATCAGAGGGGAGATGTATGTATTGGGTAATAATATTAAGTGTAAGTAATTACATGTCTAAACAATCAGATGGGAGATGTATGTATTGGGTAATAATATTAAGTGTAAGTAATTACATGTCTAAACAATCAGAGGGGAGATGTATGTATTGGGTAATAATATTAAGTGTAAGTAATTACATGTCTAAACAATCAGAGGGGAGATGTATGTATTGGTAATAATATTAAGTGTAAGTAATTACATGTCTAAACAATCAGATGGGAGATGTATGTATTGGGTAATAATATTAAGTGTAAGTAATTACATGTCTAAACAATCAGAGGGGAGATGTATGTATTGGGTAATAATATTAAGTGTAAGTAATACATGTCTAAACAATCAGAGGGGAGATGTATGTATTGGGTAATAATATTAAGTGTAAGTAATTACATGTCTAAACAATCAGAGGGGAGATGTATGTATTGGGTAATAATATTAAGTGTAAGTAATTACATGTCTAAACAATCAGAGGGGAGATGTATGTATTGGGTAATAATAATAAGTGTAAGTAATTACATGTCTAAACAATCAGAGGGGAGATGTATGTATTGGGTAATAATATTAAGTGTAAGTAATTACATGTCTAAACAATCAGACGGGAGATGTATGTATTGGGTAATAATATGTGAATTTCATTTCCTATTTTTTTTCTATGAACTTGCCAGAGTCGAAGCAAAGCTGGTAGAAGTCGAACGTTTACTGATGGGGACAGGTAAAGACTGACTGGAAAAAAAGGACAAAAGAGGGAAACAGAGACAAGA
>JAPZVO010000644.1:0-29259 GCA_029962745.1 Echinometra lucunter
AAAAGACGTACCTTGAAAGGAAACAAAGACCAAAGGCAGATCTGAAATGGAAGAGAGAAAAGAAAAGGAACATAACGTTAAAAAAGCAGATGAGCGGAATGAAAACAAACTCATAGCATGTGATAAGAAAGGTTTTCCTCTTTATTTCAATCAAATCAATTCTGTCATGAGCAAAATTATATTTGAACCATCGACATTGGATTTGGTACAAAATTAGCGAAGAGATTTTTTTTTTGCAGTTTTCGTATCACTTCAACGTGAGTGATTATGGTATCTATTTGCGAAAAGGGTTTCCCTTTTTTCTGGGACGCATTGCATCATGGGGATAGCTAGAATATATTCAAGGAGGAATGGGTATCACGAGAGTGTGCTCTGCAGGGGGCAGTTGGGAGGAGCTCCTTTGTGCGAATCACTCGTAGGGAGAAAAAAGACTTTCACGACCAATTTCGTAAAACGTGCATCCTATTTCAAAATCCAGCCCTAAATTACAAGCCAAATTCAAAGACAGTCTAATCACTAACTAGATCATGCCATTTCATTTTATCAGATTTGATTATTATCATGGAGCAATGATGTAAATCGAGGCGATATGGGGGATATATCCTCCCACTTTTTTCGAGGGGGGAGGGGTGGGAGTGTATAAACATCCCCCTTTCTTTAAAGTGGAAACAATATTTTAATCAGACCGTTAGAGAAATGTTATATAATCTGACAGGAAGGAACATTTTATGGAAAAGATCAGAAATTACTATTAAAAACCAGAAAAGTAATGGTTATGGTTATGTTTAGTTCGCTGTTTTCGCTCGCTCGCAAAATATAAATTAAAATGTTTCCAAAGGGGTCTGTACGGAGAAGTGAGGGTGTGCGATTATACTTAAGTGTGAGTTCGACAGATGAAAAATAATCGACCATAAAAGTCGATCATCGCCCCCCCCCCTCCACCCTCACTTCTCAAAGTGGATTTACGCAAGTGACACGGAGAAGCTGAATGTTTGAAAAGTGAACATAAAACTATGAAAGAAGCGGGTTGACGAGAAGCGACTACTCATGAAATCTAATGAAAGTCTGATGAATTTAGTCAGGAAACGTGCAACAATGGAAATATAAACTCTGTTCATACATGTGTAAGAAATTAAGTGATGTTAAACTCGCACGCAGAGTTCATTGCGAAAAAGGTCTGCCATTCTGTCTTAGGTGATATTCAAGATTACCTCATTTACAAAAGAGCAATTTACAAAGCATTCTTTCGCTATTCTAAACATTTTTTTTTCAACAAAATATGTATTTGTTTATATTTTCTTGTCACGGAACCACCCTTTTCTTGATAAATTTTAGAGATCCAGTGAAGAGCGTCGTGGAAATGATGTGGGATCAACAACACCATTCGGCCCCCCAAGCTCCTCTGGACGAATACCTGTACTATCCGTATGTCATTTTTATCTACTTGCTTTCTTTTCTCTAACATGTCTAATGAACACACTTCTTGATTAATAGTTATCCCGGTTTACAAGAAAATTAATAATTAAAGAAATACCTGCCTCACCCCTTCCCGTGTTGGCTTTATTTCTTCTTTTTTTTTTCTTTTTTTTTTTTTTGGGGGGGGGGGTAAAATCAGCAGGGAACCCCCCCCCCCCCCCCCGCAATTTTGTTTCTGGGCCTGAATGGCATACGTAGGACTTCGTTTTAGGGGGAGGTAGTTAGCATGGGAATCATGGGAATTACATTCTGAGAGCGCAAAGTGCGCTTCCTTGTCTCTGGGGAGAGAGTGTAAGGAGAGGGGAGTTCCCCCTCCCCAACCAGCGCGAAGCTCCAACATTTCTTTGTCCTTGTTCTTTGTCTTCCTTCATTCTCTGTCCTTTCACCTTATCCTTACTTTGGCGCAAGTCGAATTTTACACTAACGCAAACAATACCTCCTGGTCATCAAAGCATAAACACATACCACACAAAAATGGTACCAAATAACACGATAAAGGTTTGTAGTCCTGACTTTATGTTATTCAACAATTGAACATTACCTTTTTTTCCAAAAGAGCAATTCATAATGCATTGTTTAATTATTATATAATTTCTTTGGACCCACCAAGAAACCTCTTTGTTTCATATTTGCTTTAATGGAGCCACTATTCTTTGGATAACGAAATCCAGGGAAGAGCCTCATGGAAGTGACGAGGGATCAACAACACCATTCGGACCCCAAGCTCCTCTGAAGCAATACCTGTACCATCCGCATGTCATTTTTATGCCTCTCCTCACCCTAGGTGGTGCCGGAGGCATTATGTTTTCGGGTTGTCCGTCCGTCCGTCCGTCCCGATTTCGTTCTCGCGATAACTTAAGAACCGTATGACGGCTCCACATCAATCTTCGCTTATGTGTGCATATGGAAGGGATAATGATCTGCCCACATTTTGGGGTATCAAGTTCAAAGGTCATAGGTCATAGAGGTCATTATACACATGAAACTTGCTTGTTCTTGAGACAAGTCAACACGTCTGTGACGGGTCAACTTCAAACTTGGCTCATGTATGCATATGGAAAGGGCAAAAGCTTCCGTATATTTCGGGGTCGAAGGTCAAGGTCAAAGTTGTCATTGTATAAATGAAAATAGATCAACATGAATGTGCCATATATTTCTGATCTGGAAATGGCGGAGGCATAAATTTCAACCGCGCACTTCTTGATTTATTCTTATCCCCCGTTTGGAAAAAAAAAAGAACAAAGAAATACCTTTCTCACCTCTTTCCTATGCTGGTGCAATGGCATTAGTCTGCTTCATCTGAAAAGCCTTTGAAATTCATTTGTTTTTGATGTGATGACTTAGTTCCAACTTCCAACTTTGTGAAACCCGAAACCAAGATAACAATGCCATCCTTCAATGTCGTGCAGATTTGCAAGATATTCGAAATCAAAATTCCTTCAAATAATTCAATTCAATTTCAGTATTTATATTTTGGTAATGGAACCACAATTCTTTTGGTACATTTTAGAGATCCAGTGAAGAGCGTCGTGGAAGTGACGTGGGATCAACAACACCATTTGGACCCCCAAACTCCTCTGGACCAATACCTGCACCATCCGTATGTCATTTTTATCTACTTGCTTACTTTTTCTCTAAGAAACACACTTCTTGATTAATTCCTATCCTCGATTTGAAAGAAATGATTAAAGAAAAAGCTTTCTCTCCCCTTTCCTATACTGGTTTATTGGCATTAGGCCTTTAATTTTGCCATATTTGAAAAGTCTTAAATTCATTTTTTATGATGAATTTGAGTTTTCGACCGTCCAGTTTTGATATACCTGCAAGCAATTTACCAATGCCAACCTTCAATTCCGAGGAATTCGTAAAACAAACAAAATAAACATTCAAAAAGATTACTTGTTCACATAATTCGATTTTATGAACATAGAGAAATTAAGAGTTTGAAAAACGAACATACAACATGAGAGGAGAGGGTTGACGAGAATCCACTTTACGTGAATTCGAAAGAAAGTCAGATGAATTTAGTCAGGAAACGTACAACAATGGAAATAAACTGCATGTGTTAGAACTTTAGTGATGTTAAATTCGCGTGCAGAGTTCATTGCGAAAAAGGTCTGCCTTTCAGTCTTAGTTGATATTGAAGAATACCTTATTTACAAAAGAGCAATTTACAAAGCATTCTTTCGCTATTCTAAACATTTTTTTTTCAACAAAATATATAGTTCTTTTATATTTTCTTGTCACGGAACCACCCTTTTCTTGATAAATTTTAGAGATCCTGTGAAGAGCGTCGTGGAAATGATGTGGGATCAACAAGACCATTCGGCCCCCCAAGCTCCTCTGGACGAATACCTGTACTATCCGTATGTCATTTTTATCTACTTGCTTTCTTTTCCCAAAGGAACACACTTCTTTATCAATTCCTATCCCCGGTTTGAAAGAAATGATTGAAGAAAAACTTTCTCACCCCTTTCCTACGCTGGTGCAATGGCATTAGTCTGCTTCATTTGAAAAAGCCTTTGAAATTCATTTGTTTTTGATGTGATGACTTAGTTCCAACTTCCAATTTTGTTAAACTCGAAACCAAGATAATAATGACATCCTTCAATGTCGTGCAGATTTGCAAGATAAGCGAAATCAACATTCCTTCGAATAATTCAATTCAATTTCAGTATTTATATTTTGGTAATGGAACCACAATTCTTTTGGTACATTTTAGAGATCCAGTGAAGAGCGTCGTGGAAGTGACGTGGGATCAACAACACCATTTGGACCCCCAAACTCCTCTGGACCAATACCTGCACCATCCGTATGTCATTTTTATCTACTTGCTTACTTTTTCTCTAAGGAACACACTTTTTGATTAATTGCTATCCTCGATTTGAAAGAAATGATTAAAGAAAAGCTTTCTCTCCCCTTTCCTATACTGGTTTATTGGCATTAGGCCTTTAATTTTGCCATATTTGAAAAGCCTTTAAATTAATTTTTTATGATGAATTTTAGTTTTCGACCGTCCAGTTTTGACATACCTGCAAGCAATTTACCAATGCCAACCTTCAATTCTTAGGAATTCGTAAAACAAACAAAATAAACATTCAAAGAGATTACTTGTTCACATAATTCGATTTTATGAACATAGAGAAATTAAGAATTTGAAAAACGAACATACAACATGAGAGGAGAGGGTTGACGAGAATCCACTTTACGTGAATTCGAAAGAAAGTCAGATGAATTTAGTCAGGAAACGTACAACAATGGAAATAAACTGCATGTGTAAGAACTTTAGTGATGTTAAATCCGCGGGCAGAGTTCATTGCGAAAAAGGTCTGCCTTTCTGTCTTAGTTGATATTGAAGAACACCTTATTTACAAAAGAGCAACTTACAAAGCATTCTTTTGCTATTATAAACATTTTGTTGATAAATAATATTTGTTTTTTATTCCTTGTCATGGAAAAAAAGAAACTTTTTTTTTGCATCATTGTAGAGATCCAGTGAAGAGCGTCGTGGAAATGATGTGGGACCAACAAGACCATTCGGCCCCCCAAGCTCCTCTGGACGAATACCTGTACTATCCGTATGTCATTTTTATTTTCTTGCTTTCTTTTCCCTAAGGAACACACTTTTTTTTTATCAATTCCTATTCCCGGTTTGAAAGAAATGATTGCAGAAAAAACTTTCTCACCCCTTTCCTACGCTGGTGCAATGGCATTAGTCTGCTTCATTTGAAAAAGCCTTTGAAATTCATTTGTTTTTGATGTGATGACTTAGTTCCAACTTCCAACTTTGTGAAACCCGAAACCAAGATAACAATGCCATCCTTCAATGTCGTGCAGATTTGCAAGATATTCGAAATCAAAATTCCTTCAAATAATTCAATTCAATTTCAGTATTTATATTTTGGTAATGGAACCACAATTCTTTTGGTACATTTTAGAGATCCAGTGAAGAGCGTCGTGGAAGTGACGTGGGATCAACAACACCATTTGGACCCCCAAACTCCTCTGGACCAATACCTGCACCATCCGTATGTCATTTTTATCTACTTGCTTACTTTTTCTCTAAGAAACACACTTCTTGATTAATTCCTATCCTCGATTTGAAAGAAATGATTAAAGAAAAAGCTTCTTCTCTCCCCTTTCCTATACTGGTTTATTGGCATTAGGCCTTTAATTTTGCCATATTTGAAAAGTCTTAAATTCATTTTTTATGATGAATTTGAGTTTTCGACCGTCCAGTTTTGATATACCTGCAAGCAATTTACCAATGCCAACCTTCAATTCCGAGGAATTCGTAAAACAAACAAAATAAACATTCAAAAAGATTACTTGTTCACATAATTCGATTTTATGAACATAGAGAAATTAAGAGTTTGAAAAACGAACATACAACATGAGAGGAGAGGGTTGACGAGAATCCACTTTACGTGAATTCGAAAGAAAGTCAGATGAATTTAGTCAGGAAACGTACAACAATGGAAATAAACTGCATGTGTTAGAACTTTAGTGATGTTAAATTCGCGTGCAGAGTTCATTGCGAAAAAGGTCTGCCTTTCAGTCTTAGTTGATATTGAAGAATACCTTATTTACAAAAGAGCAATTTACAAAGCATTCTTTCGCTATTCTAAACATTTTTTTTTCAACAAAATATATAGTTTTTTCATATTTTCTTGTCACGGAACCACCCTTTTCTTGATAAATTTTAGAGATCCTGTGAAGAGCGTCGTGGAAATGATGTGGGATCAACAAGACCATTCGGCCCCCCAAGCTCCTCGGGACGAATACCTGTACTATCCGTATGTCATTTTTATCTACTTGCTTTCTTTTCCCTAAGGAACACACTTCTCTATCAATTCCTATCCCCGGTTTGAAAGAAATGGTTAAAGAAAAAGCTTTCTCACCCCTTTCCTATACTGGTGCAAGGACGTTAGACCTTAAATTTTGCCCTATTTAAAAAGCCTTTCCAATTTAATTGTTTTGATGAGTTAGATGATTCAACCGTCCAGTCTTATTCAACTTGCAAGAAATTTTGATTTTGATTCATTCGATTTTTCTTGATTTGTTTCTGCGTTGCGTACAAAAGAATCAATCATTACGGAAAAAAATATATTTATATAATCAGTTCATTTCAATTCAATTCAATTCAATTCAATCAATGCAATTTTTACTGTCATCTTTTTAAAAAACACAAAAATTGCTTTCAGACTCTTTACACATGTAACATGATAAATGCATAACAAAAAATACATCTTTGACATTTACAGTGTGCACAAATAGGGTGCCTAACAAATACAAAATGAATTCCTGAGAGAGATATGTACATACAAAATACAGCTTATGTAAAAGTAAGGAACAGAAGAAAATTATGTCATAAATACCTTCCCCTGCCACTCACACACGACATGCAATATTTGCGTCTGACTCACTATAAATATCCAACCATTCTTCTGCCGCTAAATAACTTTTGAGGGATTCAATATTTTGGGGTGTTTCTTTCCTGTACATGCTAGAATTGGCTGACCTTTCCATTGAAATGTCATTATCACATATTACAAAAACTGGCAAATAGTCAGATACATCGAAATATAGTAATCCACTAATTATGTCTTTGTCGAAGATATTAGAGGAAATATTATCTATAAGGGTTGAAGACTGACGATCAAGCCTTGATGGTTTATTTATATGTGGGTAACAACTATTAGAATAAGTAGTATGAAGAAGTGTATCATGATAGCTACTTTGAGGTAACAGGTCAATATTAAAATCGCCCATCAAATATATTTGTTTACCTTCTCCCGTAAGATTACGAAGGCATTTATCAAGATCTGCACAAAATAAATCTATAGGACCTTGAGAGGGTCTGTAAATCAATCCAACGATTATATTTTTGATGTTTGGATTTTTTATTTCTAAAAACAACGATTCACTTTGTTTTAAAGATATTTCCTTTCGGTCTTTAAACTGTAGTTGTTCATGGACATAAAAAGCTATACCCCCTCCTCTCTTTTCTTCTCGAACTTGTCTGATCAGTGCATATTTTTCAAAGTTAAATAGGTTTGACGAAGCGTTATGAAGCCAAGTTTCCGTGACACCAGTAATAGAAAAGGGAAAATTGTTTAAAGTAAATAGCATTGTCTCCAGGAAATCAAAATTTTTGTTTAGGCTTCTAGCATTTACGTGGAGTAAGCTAAATCTGCGCTCAGTTTTTTTAAAACTAGAAGTAAATTCATCAGTTGGGTATTAGTTACTATCAGATAATACATTGTTGGAATTGAAAATAGATAACATGTCTAGATCAGGTGACTGCGAATTTGAATGCTAGTTAAACACTTTTTTAATTGAATGATATATCTATGAAATCCTTCGACTAAAATATTAAATCAAATAATAAAACAGGAGAATTGAATGATAATTTGAATGGCTAAATCAATTTCGGCGATTTTGAATGCGAAGAAAATGAATTAGAATCACAAACTTTTGAATTTGGCCTGTAAATCCTATATTTAAATTTTGTTGTAATGGAACCACTATTCTTTTGATACATTTTAGGAACCCAGTGAAGAGCGTCGTGGAAGTGACGTGGGATCAACAACACCATTGGTACCCCCAAGCTCCTCTGGACCAATACCTGTACCATCCGTATGTCATGTTTATCTACTTGCTTCCTTTTCTCTAAGGAACACACTTCCTGATTAATTATTATCCCCGGTTAGAAAGAAATAATTTAAGAAATAGCCTTCCCATCATTCCACAAACTAGTGCAATGGCATTAGTCTATTTTATTTTAAAAAAAAACCTTTGATTGATTTCGTACTTTCGACAGTCCAATTATATAAACTTGCAACGGAATTAACACTGCAAACCCTCAATTTTCCCACAATTTTAAAAATATCCAAAATAAAGAATCAAAGAGCTAACTTGTTCATGTAATTTGACTTTATTGGCGTAGAGAAGTAAATTAAGTGGAATGGCATTAGTCCTATCATTATGCGCTTCAAGAAAAAGCCTTTGGAATTCAAATTTCTACGATGACTAAATTTCGACGTCCAATTTTGTTACACTTTCAAATGATCTAATAATGCCATCCTCCAATTTCGAGCAATCTGCAACTTGCATTCAATTTGAAATTTATAGCATGCTACATTAAATTTTTAAAAATGAAGATTGGCATTGAGAGCAGAGGGTTGACGATAACATATTTTCATTAATTTGACTGCAAGTCAATTGAGATTGGTCGGAAAATCTATAATAATGGAAATAAACTCTTTTCATACATGTTTCAGAACTTTGTTGAGATAATTCTTAGTTCCATTTCGGAGATGTTAAATTTGCGTGCAGAGTTCATGAATTGCGAAAAACGTCTTTCATAGAAACAATCCGTAGTTTGTTACATAATTGACAACCGAACCAATTTTGTAACATTTTGGAGATAACTGAAAGCGGAAACTATATATGGCATGTGAAAGAAGGGCTTATTAAAAAGAGAGAGAGGGATGTGATGGTAAGCCCCTCTTGAATTAAAGTTTATACTCATCAATGTAGAAACAATATGAAGCAATCGAAGTCATAAATAAATGACCGGAATAAAACCTGCATGGGTTGGTGTGATGGTTGTGGAGAGAGGCAAAAATGACGCCAAAGTAATCACAAAAGGAATATACTCCCATTGCGAGAAAAGGGGGAGTTCATTGTCAACCCCCTCCCCAGCGCCCCTTGCAAGCTCCATACCGAATGTTGTCATGATCGTTAGTATTTGAATGACAGATTTGCGTAGAAGCACACCTGAAAACGAAATAGAAAACCTGAATCGGACCGAAATCTGTGGCCAAACAAACTGGTACGCTTTTGGATGACGGGTGTTCATTGCGAAATTGAGTGCCATTTTGCATAATATGAATACGTTCTTTTTCCAAAACTCATTCTAACTTCAATGACCCATAGCGATTTTGCTCGCTGATTTGTCGAAATTGGATGGGAAAACCTAAAAGTGTTTTCTTACCATAAGTGGCCATTCTAACAGTCTCTGACAGCGTGAATGTTCCGTTTTAAAACCGATATTACCCTCTGATTGTCTAATTCATGTAATTATCTTTCGTTCTAATTTTCCTTTTGATAAGTGCTCTTTTCCACCTCTGACAAATGGCTATTTTTCTTCGCATAACTGCTCTTTCTAATTCTATTCTTTTGGAAACCGTCATAATGATAATGTTGTACATGCGGATAGATTCACGAATAGACAAGATAGACAGATAGAGGGATATGTGCAGATAGATGAATTAATTATGGATAGATAGATCAGAGGCGTTTTCGGGGGGGGGGGGGGGAGGGTGACCGAGTGGTGATGGAACCATGGCCGGCGACATAAATATTTCACTACAGCAGATTATCTCAATACTTCATTGCGCTTTTCATTTCCTTTAATGTTAATATGCTTGCGTGTGAGGTAATAAGTTTCTTGAGGATATTATGAGGGAAGTATTATTAATTTTTCTCATCAAAATACACCATCGGTTATAAATTACAGATCTGGTCACCTCGCTGCTTAATATGACAAACATGAGTAGTTTTGAATATGAGTATATAGATGGTCCACTGTTTGCTGTCCAAAACTATATGAGCAAGCAAAGCGAGGCGGGAAACACATTCTTTTCGGCGGTAGAAAGAGTAACCTGTTCACCTATTCAGACCGTGGGTCTGTAGGATCTAGATTATTTATTCGGTCACCTCACTTATCAAATTAATTTGAATTCCCAAAGCATTAATACGATAGCGTAGCAAGTAGGGAAAATATGCTTTTTGCTAAATTAGGTTGCTTGCTAGCCGTAATGATTATGTTTTAAGCTTTGCCATGTGCATGATGTGAGAGTAGAGGGTTAGCGGAAAAATTATTTTTAACGTATCTATTTTTAGGTAAACCTGCCGCTCGAAATCTTGAAGTGATTATTCAGACTTGTAACATCACTTACAGTAACATTCTATGAGCATGCTGATTAGAAGAATGGTATAACATAGATATAGACACAAGACGCAAACTGATTGTTTTCATAAGAATAGTCTCTTATTACCGACATTGGATAAGATACCAAAATGCAAGAGAGCGAAGCGAACGAGCTTTTCCTGGTTGTGTCCCATTTTCTTCCTTTTCCTATCTTTGCCCCCTATTCGAAAATTTATTGGGGCAACTGCTTCCTCGACGCCTCTGAATCCCGCAAAAATATTTTAAAACGTGTCCCAACCAAATCATAATTACCTTATCCGCTTTCCATATTGAAAAAAAAACTACTCTTTTTTGTGATACAAAAAGAACTGAAAAGGTATAATTCTTGTATAAAAATTTTTAGCCTTTATTTTACATCAAGTGCAACCAGATTATGAAATGAAAAAGTAATGACCTGAAGACGAATCTTTCGTAATCATGATTAGTTAGTTACAAAAATACGTCACCTTGATATGACATAACTCATGTTCTGATTGTTAGCTAAATGTATGCAAAGGAAAAAGCACGAAGTTGAAAGAAGAAAATGAATGAGCCGTAAGTGTGTAATAAACGAAAACTTTGTATTGACAATTGAATATGATTATTCAAAGTGCCAATCGAATGTTAAAAAATAGATAATAATAGTGATAAAAAAAATATTGGATGTTTGTACAGCCAGCGCACCTATCTACCAAATAAGGTGCTCAAGGCGCTACAAGATTACCCCGGCTCATGCAACTAGACTACAAATTAAAGTGCTCACAGCTTTTCAAGGAATTCCTTCCCGCCGGTACCCATTTACACCTGGATGGAGAGTGACAAATGTAGGTTAATGTCTTGCCAAAGGACATTAGGGCCGTAGTGGGATTCGAAACCCGGATCTCATGGTTTACAGTCCGGGGACCTATCCACTAAGCCACAACACCTCTACAGATAAGAAAGCCTGAATGAGACAAATGATGATGCCAGGGAGAGGGGCACAGTACCCCTCATTTTTGAAGCACCCAAAACGTTACCCTTTTTACCCAAGGAAAATGCCCCCGTTCAAAACTGTTCATTGCCTTCTCTAAAATCCTAGAAGGGGCCGTTGTGTTTGTTCGTAAATGCTCTTTTGCCTTCTTGTAAGTGCATTTTTTCGCTTCAGATAAGTAACCCATCTTAAAACCCCTCTTTTGTGCCAGATTAGTGCCCATTTCCATCTCGTCAATGGTAATTCAGTTTTGTCCGTTCGTATCAATTCAATCTTTTCGGTCATTCAATTTCGTTAAAGATCATCCATATCTTCACTTAAGGTTATTCATAATGAAAATGTGAGGTTCAGAATGATGAAGTAGCGCTGAACGCATCACGGATTTAGGGGCAATGGCTCAGTTAAATTGAAGTTTTGTCAGTCTAATTCATATTACTAGCATTCAGTCCAAAAGATGTTCGCCCACCCGTGCCACACAGTAATTCAATTTCATGATTTGAGCTTCCAGAATCATTTTGGAAACATTCGAATTCTCGTGTATTTTCTAACCGAACTCAACACTGACGGACGTATTTATAAAGTATCCATTCATTTGATTCAATTCAACATCGCATGGTCATGTGATGCACGCAACCGACACATTTGTGCATTCGAATTAATTTTGGAGCATCCAAGTATTAATAGCTATATCTTTGCATGTGCGACATACTTTTTTGTTTAATTTTGTTTAATTTGGTTTAAGGTAATCAGTTCATTATAAGCGTCCACACGAAACGCACAAGGGATAAATGGTTCACTTGAAAATGCCATCGTTTCGGGTCTCTATTTCAATAAAGGCGTGGTATTTTTTATTTCAATCTTGCATGAAGCAGAATTAAATCAGATCAAGAACAAGGCTTAAGTGAGTATTGGTATTGGCCTTAATAATTATTGTGTGTGTCCCGTATTGGGGTCCGAGACCAAGATGAGAGCACAATCACTGCCTCGAGAGGTGTCTCGAACCGAGACATGTCTCAAGACTCGATATACGATATATTATACGATTTCACTTCAAGGTATACTCAGTCACCAAATACAAAGGTGATTTCTCCATTGTCTAATCACCTTTTCTCGCCATTTGCTTCTTTCCAACTGTCTGGGATCATTTCAAAGATATATTCTGCTTTTGATATATCCCATGCAAACAAGCCCTTTCTGACAAAATAAGGATAAGTTTTTAATTCACCATGTTTATCTATGATGTGCATCAGTCGAAATATACCTTTTGATGAACGGCTATGATCATATATAATAAAACTACGAAAATGAAAAGTTTATTATCAAAGAGAAAGTCCTTTTCTTCATATAAACTATCGTGTTTCTGTCTTAAATGTCCTACTTCCAACCACGAGTTCAATGATTATAAATGAATTGGAGAAAGCTTTACTCTTTGCATTCCCACGAACTATTTACGTTGAAATATAATTTTCCCTCTATAGGGATGCATACTGTATGCAAACTATTGATCTCTCACTAAAAGTCTCGTAACTCACATTCTTTGCATTTTCATTAACAATAAAAAATCCATCATTTCAAGCCCTCCTTTCTTATAGTTCAAGAATAAGGTACTCTTTTAAAACTTGTTTTTCCGTGCCATAGAAATTCAAACCACAATTTGTCTAAAGTCACTCCGGATCTGCAATAAGTGATGCCACATACACCAATCTTGAAAGTACAAAACTTTCAACAGCTGGCTTTTCCCCAGTAACGTGTGATCTCTTTGTTTCCAGCATGTTCAAGATTTTCTTATCTTACTTAGAATCTCTTTGTAGTTCATAGACTCCTTTTCATTTACATCTAAACTGAAATATACTCCTAAAATCTTCACGAATATTATTCTCATTCCAAATATAATGTTACTTGTGTTATTACTAGCAGTTAGCGACATGACATAGGTTTAATCCTTATTCTGTTTCAAACCAGACATCTTCTTGATTCTTCCATTAAACATATCAAAATTTCAAATCTATCCATCGATTCTTTATTTTGAACAATAATGGTTATTCCATAAGCATATAAAACCTGTTTAAATGGACCTTCATCGAATTCCTAAAACCTGATTATCATTTCATATTTTTATGAACAATATATAGCTAGTAATTTAAAACGGCGAGAAGGGATCACCATACCCAACACCACTCTCTATTTCAAATTAACCTCTAGAATTCCCCTCATTTGAAACGCAATTGAAAGCATTGTTATACATAACACTTTACAAAATCATTATTCGAACCCAAAAACTTTAAATGTATTTTGCAATAAAGCACTTGAAACTGATTCGAACGCCTTTCCAAAATAATGATAGTGATAACAGTATAGATGATGATGGTGATAATTATAAAAACAACTAAAACAGTCTTTTATTGATTAGGCGTTTGTGTTGAAATCTTAAAAATAACATCCTCATAATTATTTTCGTGGGATTCAACATCATGAATAGGTAAAAGATCAGTTAGACTAACAGTCAGGCCTAATCAATTGCTTAATTTTCGGCTCGCAAATACACCCTTCTATAAATAAGTGATCTCAAAACCCACCATTCAAAATACTGCATATCAGATGTGGCCTATCTGATGCATGAAATATCTCTATTTTCAATTTGGCATCCGCCCATAAGGGTGAATCGGAAGAACTCGGTAAGTTTTACGAAGCACCGCGATTGGGTTGTGAAATGTCTCCCCTGTGCAAACATCGTAAATCGTAGTAACTTATCACATTGCAGGACGATTTTTGTTTTGTTAACGTAGTCCGAATGCCGGATATAATTTCTTGACGCACTTAGGGCTTACCTCTGAGGATATCGTTGGTATGAAACTGTGCTGCGGTTGAAAAATATTAGCAAAGACGGAGGGGAAATGAGCAGGACCGGAATCCTCGCTTCGTATCATAAACAATAATGCTTTATTTTGTAGGTCGCTCGATTCACGTTACAAGAAAAATAACTGTTTCGGACGGCAAACGAGCTGCCCCAACACAGTCATAATTGGCAATTAGGTGATCGAATATATAACTTAGATATTTCATAGGCAAAAGTGTATTATGATGACGGAATAACACTAAGTTATGTGGAAAGGAGTGCGTTTGGTACTTATTCGAAACATGGGTGCCTTTGAACGGCAGTTTGAAATGAAATTCAAGATCGTTAATCTTCATGCATGCTCCTATACAAATTTGAATGACCCGAACGAACAATAGTGATTGCTAGGAAAATGAATCACAACGACCGGATTTTAATTTGAAAGTCGATACAGAACTGCGAAAGTAAACTGGAAGCAATGTGAATGCTTGAATTATGAACTCGGACATGTCGGATGACGAAATTATGAAATTGACAGTGAACACCCATATTTAGGACCCCATCACACTGTAAAGTGGCATGTCTCTTTATCGTTTTGACTGTGTACGTAAAAAAGATAAAAAGATGTACTGACATTTAGATTGGTCAGTTGATGGAATCAGTGTATCATAATATTTGAAGAAGGTTCATTTTGGCATCTGTTTTTTCCGTCAAGTTGAAAATCCCCACTTTTTTAGAAGGTACGTTGTTATGTGCGACCTAAAAGCAAGAAGTAAATAAAAGAGTACAATTTTGACTATGCTCCATCAATTTTGAGGAAAAGGGAGAAAGAATGTAATTTTCCTATTTTTCTTTCTAATGTACAGGAAAATGTGGCTGTTTCTCGTCGTGATGACAATCGCCGCCGTGGTTTTAATCTTCCACTGGTGAAGAAGAAGAGGAAACAGGTTGATTACGAACAAATGAAGTTGGCTTTCGCCACGCACATTCTCGAGACTACCAATGTATCTAGTGAGACGCCTTCTTCGGTATGGGGAACTATTTTGAGAGAAACTCAGTGGTTCAATACGGCTTCTAACAGGAAGTATCTGAAAGTCATTTGGAGAAACAACAGAGGAGGGGTCCGGGAATATACAGAACGGGCTTGGAAGAGTGGTAACAACAGTGCCAAATCAAATGAAGCGCAATCTCAAGACCAAGGGGCTGCCGATAATGAAGTCCAAGGTGAAAGGCATCGGGATGTCACTGAAGAATGTGATCTTCACTTTAACTCTGTTACAGACGCAGAAGCTGATGGAACAGATGTGCAGGTTGAACAGGATTTGAATGCAACCCGAGTCAATGAGCATCTACAAGAAACATTCGTCCGAAACCACAGTACGAATGAAACCGATTGTCGGGGAGAGCAATTTCTGGATGGAGCTGAATGTAGTGACTGTCCACATAAATGTGAGTTTCACGGTGAAGGAATTGGGAAATTTGATGGACCCGTTGAAAAAGAAGGTAAACTTAGAGCCAATGTCACCACAAGAACTCGTAAAAGTGAACGAACCTTGAAGCCTCGGAGATTTTCAAGAGGGTGGTACACAGGAAAAGTCTGCATTTGTCAGCGACAATGGAAAGGTAGTGGCGTACGTCCTTCCATAGAATGCGAAAAGTGTAAGGAATGGTATCACTTCGACTGTATCGATCTCGCGAACTACGCAGGTGAAGATATGGGCAGTTATCAATTTTACTGTGGATTCATGGGATGTAATGGTGGAAATAGAGTGTTTGAATTGAAAAAAAAGGACACTACTTCAGATGGAATATCTTCCGAAGAAGTTGATCGTGAGGCCGAAGATGGTGATGATGATGGTGGTGGTGCTGAAAGCAGTAGCATGCCGAACACTCTTGATGATTTAGGTCAATTCGAAGAGACTTCCTTCCGCGAAGAAATCGATCATGAGGCCTGTGATGACAATGATGATGATGCTGAACGTAGAAGCATGCCGAGCACTCCGAGAGATTTAGGTAAATTTGAAGAGATTTCCTTCAACGAAGAAGTCGATGATGATGCCGGTGGTGGTCAAAGTAGTATCTTGTCGAGTAATACTGAGGATCACGTAACCAATCAATCTGAGGAGACCTTGCTCCACGAAGCTGGGGACCATGATAGTGATGATGAGCTAAGCTCTACCATGTCAACCACGCATGCAGACCAGGATAACACATCACTGGGATCCGATCAAAGCTGTAACTTGGCGCGTAGCACTGAGGATTACGTAACCAATCAGTCTGAGAAGACTTTGTCCCACGAAGCTGGGGACCACGAAGCTGGGGACCATGAGAGTGATGATGAGCTAAGCTCTACCATGTCAACCTCACATGCAGACCAGGATAGCACATCACTGGGATCCGATCAAAGCAGTAACGTGTCGAGTAACACTGGGGATTACGTTACCAATCAATCTGAGGAGACTTTGTCCCACGAAGCTGGGGACCATGACAGTGATGATGAGCTAAGCTCTACCATGTCAACCACGCATCCACACCAGGATAACACATCACTGGGATCCGATCAAAGCAGTGACTTCTCGAGTAATACTGGGGATTACGTTACCAATCGATCTGAGGAGACTTTGTCCCACGAAGCTGGGGACCATGACAGTGATGATGAGCTAAGCTCTACCATGTCAACCACGCATGCAGATCAAGATAACACATCAATGGGATCCTTCATGAAAAATGTACCTATAGACAAGTCAACGTTAAATGCCTGCGTGGGTCAAGACATAGGAAATAATGTTGTCAAGGAGTTTAGGATTCAGAAAAAGGCACGTTTTTGCATCAGAGCGGATCAGTGGACTGACATGTGCAAAAAAATAAAGCATAGATACTTTGCAAAGGGTCAGTGGCACGAGCCTTTTATTAAAGGAATGAAAGAATCGAATCCTTACTGTGTGCTTATGATCAAACGGCACCGAGTGACAACAGCAAAGGAAAGGTACCCGAGTGGAAGATCGATATTCAATGCAGATCTCTACTGCAAATTTGTGGACTGTCCCATCACGGCTAAATTAACAATGGATGGCAAGCTTAGAGCATGTGTCACATATAGTCATGACGTTGTTGCACATCATGTGGGCGAGAAACATGCAAGACCCATTTGCGGTACTGAACGACAACATCTGAAAGACATATTCAGAACTGGCCAAAAGCCGTTCAACGAATATGTCAGGAGACTTGGCCAAAAGGATGCTGCCCATGTAGTCTTTGCCGGCAATTTTGACGGCATAGGTACGACAAAACAAGTACTAAGGCAAGTGTCACACGAAGGTGGTACATCGGCAATACTTGACAGTGATGAGCTAAAGAGTCTTCACCTAATGAAGAGGAAGATGGACAATCAAACAAAGAACAAAAGGGTGCAGGGATTCATACAACTCATAGCATCAGCACCTACCTTCATATTTTACTGGACCGAAGAAGGCATCCGCTTGTGGCACGATATCTCAAGGAAGGATGTGGCTGTCATTGACGCCACAGGGAGCGTTGTTCGTACGTCAGATGTCAAGAAGAAATACCTCTACTATGAGATGTGCCTGAGGCATCCCGTTGAAGGAAAATCTGCTATACCTGTCAGTGCTATGCTTAGCAATGTGCATACTGCCACAGTAATACGCTTCTGGATTTCTGAATTCAGGCGCTGTGAGAAGCTTCTCTTTGGTCATCAGGGAGTATCCATCCCCCGTCAGATCAATATGGATAGAGCCATGGCTTTCATTGTTGCACTTCTGGCCGAATTCAACAACGAATCTCTCAAGGAATTCCTCGATCGCTGCTGGAGAATACTGACCGGAAAGGCATTAGATAATGACATGGAACGGAAAATGATCCCTCATGCCTGTGCATACCATGTCATGCAGGATGTTAAAAAGGCTTGCAGAAAACATTATGCCGAAAACATGGAATATGGCTTGTATTCTTTCAGTACCATCCTCAATGGTCAGTCTCTAGAAGAGGTTGAAAATGCACTATTCGACATGGCAGTAGTTTTGCAGGGCCGCAAACTAACTTCCGAAGTTAGTGAAGCAAGCGAGAGAATGTCTCAGAGAATCAAGGCTCTGCCGAAGCAAAGCAAGCAAGACCTGAAGGAAGATCATGTCTACCAAGAAAATGCAAATGTCAACAAAGAAGAACCATCCACTGGCAAAAGCAAGAGCAAAACGGAAGAAGAGTTTCTTCAACACGCAGAAGGAACGTGCTTCAGAAAATGGTCCAAAAGAACGATAGATCGAGCAAAGTTGAGCATAACACATGGCGATAGCACAATGGAAGACAATGGAAGGTATGGCCCCAAATATCTCGATGAAATCCATAGGCTGCTTCTTCCCACGATTCCACTCTGGTCTGCCCTAATGCTCGGCGATATTGGAAGACATGGGACCTCGGCTCCTTATAAGCGCTACAAATTTGTCCGAGGAATACGAGAATCATCTAAAACCAACAGCGTTCAGGAGGGACGATTCAATCTACTCAAAACCGTCATTCTTCAAGGGAAATCCAGGAACAGAATAGACGTTTTCTCAGAGAAGCTAATGGATAGCACAAAGGCAGTGCAGACTCTCGCTTTAAGTGACGCAATCAAAACTACAAAGAGAGTAAGGGGGAAGAACACTATTCTTCTGGAAGAATCGTGGGACAAAAAACTCCGCGAACCTTGTCAAATGCGTGATATGAAGCACGGAAAATACCAGCAGCCACCAACCAGGGACATACCGGTCACCAAACCCTCCAGAACAAAGTCAGAAGCCAGGAAGGATAATCAGACAAAGGGAAGGAAAAGGAGAACTTCCCCAAGGAGCGAGGGTGATGAAGTCTCCAGGAAGAAGAAAAAAGCCTTCCAGAGGAGGGGTAGCGAATATCCATTTCGACCCCTTTCCAACTTCACCAGCAACTGTTGGCTAAATTCTATGATCCAGGCTATAGCTTCCACTAGAGCTGCAGGAGCTATCTTGCAGATTCCCGACGCTTCGTGGGACAACCGGCAGCACATGGCCATTGCGAATTTTCTCAGAAGATACGCAAGCAGCAGGGACATCATGCAGGAACATATTGAACAGCTTCTAGAGGTGTTGTCCCCTCCCGGGGAGGAGGGATTGGTACATGGCCGGCAGAATGATGCCCATGAGTTAATCACACGTTACGTTGGGCCTATGATGTCAAACATTGGTCTTAATACGTTTGAGGTCGAACAGGGTGTAACATGCACACATTGCAATGAAAAAACGGTAACGAGACAAGAGTTCACGGAAATCATTGTGCCTGTACTTCATGACAGGGACAGAATCAGTTTGCAGAGGGAGGTGGACAGAGTGACAAGGTATCCTGACGTCATAGAAGGTGGAAGACCTTGTGATAAGTGCCGTAATCAAGGCTTACGTGTAACACAGAAGGAGGTGAAGACCGTCCCTCAGTTTTTGTTAGTTGTCATGCAGAGAAATCAAGGACGAGGGAAAATGCTGGCACCCGTGGAACCCTCTGATGAGATAATCATGACATATTCCGAAGGAAATAGAAATGCCGATGCGACGTGTCGTTTCCAGTTGAAGTCGGTAATTGTGCACAAAGGAGATACATGCGACCAAGGACACTACGTAGCAATGGTGAGAGAACCCGCAGCCAACAATGGTTGGATCCTCTGTGATGACCACATCATAGAAACGCCCAGGCCTCGAGACATATCGGCAGTCTATGATCAGAGTTATATGCTCATGTATGAACGCACGACTTCAGAAGAGCCGGACAACGGTTATTCAAACAGCCGTCAAATACCAGTTCCGGGAGGCAGAGGAACAGAGTTCTCGGCAGCAGGTGAACAGAAGTTCTGTCATACAACTCCAGGAAGGTCAGATCACCCGAAATGGAGCAAAAAAGAAAAGTCTGCAGGGGAAGATGACGTCATCGAAGCAATAAAACTGAATTGCAAACGACGACCGAATGCTGTAATGAGTCAAGTAAACAAAGTTGCAATTTTCTACAGAGATATGCAAACACTGCTTGACGGACAATGGTTAAATGATGTCATCATCGACGGCTATCTAGAGATGGTACATCTGAAGTCCAGGACTAACGATGGTCTACCAAAGATATACCCATTCATCTCACAGTGGTACCGACAAGCAATGTTGAGAGGTGAGGCGTCACTGGTCAGGTGGTCAAAGAACACAGATCTAGCAGAATACGACTGGTTGCTGTTTCCAGTGAATAAAAGTGGCCACTGGTTCCTCATCGGCATTAACCCGAAAACGAAGACGATGACTTCACTGGACTCGCTTCATGGACAAAATGACACAGAAATGGAACTAGCAGTAGCAGTGTTGAAAAGCCAATGGAGGAAGAAGTATGGATTGCCATTTGAGTGCCAAGTAGAGATGGTGCCAGTTCCACGTCAGAACAATTCTGATGACTGCGGAGTGTACCTGAGTTACTTTGCATACTACTTGAGTGTGGAAAAAGATGCCAAAGAAATACCCGATATAGACTCCGAGGAATACAGGCGTACTATGATCTTGGACCTGTATAGGGGTTCTTTTACACCTTAGTCGTGTACTCACGGTAGACGGATTGTCAATGAATATCAATGTCTTGAAATTGTAATCCGAATTTCAACTCATGCAAGAAAATGCTACCTTAACTATTAGCAAGGTCAACACTTTGTATCCACGGCATTACAATCTTTTAGAACTGGTGCGCCAACAGCTACAAAAAGGAACTAGACACACATCCTCGCAACAGTGGGGTATATGATCGCACAGTTATGTGGAAAAAGATCCCTGACCATTGTGGATATGATTTTTTTTTAATCGGCTGCTTTGTCATCTACTTTAAACAAATAAGTTGTACGTATCAACCTGGGAAACAAGCGTAATACCCAATAAGCTCCTCAATTTTGTTATGTTTTAAGTGACAGCTAAAAGAGCACAACTGTATATTTATATAAATATAGACGATATAATTATCATAGAGATACGATCGGACGTTTGAAACCGATGATATTATTCAACATCGAATACACGTTAAAAAGTGAGAGTAAGGTAGTAGTTCGTAAAGTCACATAAGAGTATCGGTTTAAAAACAGAATCTGCAAAATAATGGACATCCTCAACGTCGGCAGACAATTTTCATGCTCTTGAAACATTTAGTCATAATTTGATGATAGATTGTCAAGTATATTACCCTCTCATCTAATACATCGATTTACTGTCGTATAACCCTACATACACAATTGTTCCAAGGTCAATTGCATGACTTGCAATACTTTCCCCGAGATACTTTTACGACATTACAAAAAACGCTCATTAATCATGTTAATATTACTTCCATCAAATAACTTTGAAATGTCGCTTAACAAATAGTCTTTTACTCAGAAACATAATGAAATAGGACCTAGAAGGGATGTGAGAATGAAAAGAAATGTGCAATATCGAAACTCAGTTATAAACATAGTACTGAATGATTAGAGTGGACTAAAACAGAAAGAATGTAAAAGAGAAGAGTCTCGAAGAGAATCCAAAGGTTTGATACACATGCATCGAAATGTCCCGGTTTTCCGATTTCCAAAATGGGGCATATGAAAATTTATCAACAAACTGATTCACTTCTCCAACTGCGTTTAAGTCAGGAAAGAGACTCCTCAAACGAGCATATTTTTTGCTAATACATTCATGGGCGGCGCAACAGCGGGTAGGTGGGGAAAGCTCCTATGATTTCTCAAATGATGGAAGACAAAAAAAGAAGAGGGGCAAATTAAGAAAAAAGAGGTGGAATATCACCATGGCATCGCTCCCGAAGAAACTATTGGAAATCCTTTTACATGTTCACATACAATGCAAACAGAATTGGTGAGAGATATCCCTTGTCAAACAATTTCGGGCATAAGAAGAGCACAGCATCGAGCAGAATTATACAAACTGCAGCATTATTTTGCCACACCCACTATCATCTGGAACAAACAATGAAATCTGCAATTTAAGCAGTATGCATCTGGAACAAACAATTAAATTGATTTAAATTTATTTAAATTTGTTATCTGCACGATTTATATATATATTTCCTTTAAAAGTTTAAACAAAAAATGCAACTTTTCTTCCGAAAGTTCCTGGGGAAAAGGCTGTTCTCGTTGTTTCCGGTGCTTAGTAAGTACCCCCCCCCCCCCCCTCCTGAGTAAGTCTTGGCAGCCTCAAATGTTAGAGCTCCTGTGAGTTATGTGCTGACCTGGCTTGTGTCCCCTAAATTGTCAGTGAACGGAGCAGCACTGGGGCACCGAGCTTTTGATGGGAGAACCTGAATATGCCGCATTGTCAATCATAAATAATGCTCCATAAGACCAGGTTGATATTATTTTTTAATGAAAGGATAAATTTTGAGAGTAATAACAACTGATCAAATATTAAGGAGTGTAAGATATATTTCTTAATTTACTTGAGGAAAGAGAAATTTTGCATTGTCATTCAGTTGAAAGCAATCAAAACGTGATATTTCATGATTTGTTTTTGCAACAGATTCATTTATGAAGATGCAACCGTCACACACTTGAAATAAAGTTCAGTAACTTATCAAGTAAGTGCCATAAAGATAATGTATGATACATTATACTTTTATAGTTGATTGAAATCGAAAGTATCAGTGAATGTCGCAGGATAAGTGGAATATCGTGCTTTAAAAAGCACCAGTGGTTTCCCCTTTTTATTTTCATAATATTACCGTAATAATATAAGTTAGTGTTAACAGGTTAACTCAACTCAATTAAAAAAACCTGAAGTCCATTGGATTTCATTGTAATGTAAACTTTCACGTACATGCATTAAAACCATTAGACATAAATCGAGTATGTACATGGTGTATAGGGGGAAAGGTTTCGATTTTCGAAAGTAAATTAAGGAAGAAATAAACAATATACAGTATTTCATTTTAAGTTGGAGTATACTTTGACCATCGTTCCGTATGAATTAATGTCATTTCTATAGGTTTATGTAAACGAGATTTGTTTAGTTTTCATCACTAGCTTCATAATTGATTTGAACATTGGTTTAGATGAATGCCGTGCGAACTAACAACATTTACAATACAGAAGAAGATGCATGTATGAACATTCCAAATATCATGATGAAACAAATAGTGAGAAAGAGTAACTAAACATGACCCGGGGAAAACAGTATAACATGACAAATAAATTAGTAATGATCAATAAATCAAAAATACCCAGTTAGGTTACATTTTAACTGCAGTTTATTTCATCTGAGGAATACTCGAAATATCACTAAGCGCACAAACAGCGAGTCAATCTCAAAAGGCTCACACGAATGAAAAAAAAGCATCACTTATGACTAACTAACTGTTACAAAATATATAAATCTTGTAAGGGGGAAGGAACTATCCCAATTATCCCACTAAGTGCTGAACTGGAGGATCACTATGTCTAACATTTGTTTGACAAGGAACTCGAACTTGAACTTGTTAATTAGCGGGTAGCAGTCGACAGCATCACTAACTCCGAGATACAACTACGTGTAGACACTGGCCTGCCGATCGGCATTTATCATGCTTCCTTCATCTTATGGGAACTAACTCCTCGCCCAGCCCTACGGGGCGAAAAGAGGGCAGTCGCAGGGCCGTGGGGGGCAGTTCCCCACGTGCGCTCAAGGCTGAAACATTCGAATTATCTCTTTATCTCTAATATTTGAGATGGGCGGTCCCCGATTCTGAAAGTCGCTCTATGACACCTTTTTATTCTTGAAAGTGGATAGCAAACAGAACGTGTTCCATCAATAAATAAAGGGGACCATTACTTCCGAAATTGTCCCCATTCTCATGCAACATTTCCCCATTTCTTTCAATAGTACCCACCTACAAACACCACAAACTTTTTCCAGGAACAATTACCATTTCCCTTCAATCGGTGTTCTTGTCGTGCTTATAAATGTTCCCTCTTTCCTAACTTTCTCTTGAAGACCATAATAACATGGAAATCTAGGGAGTGGGCCTAGTAAAAACTTGACAAGTGGTCACATTTTCACTATGATGTTTTGAAAGAGGGGCTTCCCCCTACGAACACCCCAAAGGTTTTGCAGGAACAATCTACCATTTTCGCACAATCGATGTTCTTATCTTGCTTATACTTGCTTGCTCTTTCCGCATTTTCTCCTTTAGACCGAAATAACATGGAAAATCTAGGGGATGGGGCTAGTAAAACTTGACCAGTGGTCACAATTTCACTGTGATGGATTGAAAGAGGGGGTACCCCCCTACAATCACCCTAAAAGGTTTTCCAGGAACAATCTACCATTTTCTCACAATCGATGTTCTTATCATGCTTATACTTGCTTGTTTTTTCCGTATTTTTTCCTTCAGACCGTAATAACATGGAAAATCTAGGGGGTGGGGCTAGTAAAACTTGACCAGTGGTCACAATTTCACTGTGATGGATTGAAAGAGGGGGTACCCCCCTACAAACAACCCAAAGGTTTTCCAGGAACAATCTATCATTTTCTCACAATCGATGTTCTTATCATGCTTATAGTTGCTTCTTTTTTTCCCGTATTTTCTCCTTCAGACCGTAATAACATGGAAAATCTAGGGGGTGGGGCTAGTAAAACTTGACCAGTGGTCACAATTTCACTGTGATGGATTGAAAGAGGGGGTACCCCCCTACAAACAACCCAAAGGTTTTCCAGGAACAATCTATCATTTTCTCACAATCGATGTTCTTAGTATGCTCATAGTTGCTTCTTTTTTTCCGTATTTTTTCCTTCAGACCGTAATAACATGGAAAATCTAGGGGGTGGGGCTAGTAAAACTTGACCAGTGGTCACAATTTCACTGTGATGGATTGAAAGAGGGGGTACCCCCCTACAAATCACCTGAAAAGTTTTCCAGGAACAATCTACCATTTTCCCACAATCGATGTTCTTATCATGCTTATAGTTGCTTGCTCTTTCCGCATTTTCTCCTTTAGACCGAAATAACATGGAAAATCTAGGGGGTGGGGCTAGTAAAACTTGACCAGTGGTCACAATTTCACTGTGATGGATTGAAAGAGGGGGTACCCCCCTACAATCACCCCAAACGGTTTTCCAGGAACAATCTATCATTTTCTCACAATCGATGTTCTTAGTATGCTCATAGTTGCTTCTTTTTTTCCGTATTTTTTCCTTTAGACCGTAATAACATGGAAAATCTAGGGGGTGGGGCTAGTAAAACTTGACCAGTGGTCACATTTCACTGTGATGGATTGAAAGAGGGGGTACCCCCCTACAAACAACCCAAAGGTTTTCCAGGAACAATCTATCATTTTCTCACAATCGATGTTCTTAGTATGCTTAAGTTGCTTCTTTTTTTCCGCATTTTTTCCTTCAGACCGTAATAACATGGAAAATCTAGGGGGTGGGGCTAGTAAAACTTGACCAGTGGTCACAATTTCACTGTGATGGATTGAAAGAGGGGGTACCCCCCTACAAACAACCCAAAGGTTTTCCAGGAACAATCTATCATTTTCTCACAATCGATGTTCTTATATGCTTATAGTTGCTTCTTTTTTTCCGTATTTTTTTCCTTCAGACCGTAATAACATGGAAAATCTAGGGGGTGGGGCTAGTAAAACTTGACCAGTGGTCACAATTTCACTGTGATGGATTGAAAGAGGGGGTACCCCCCTACAAACAACCCAAAGGTTTTCCAGGAACAATCTACCATTTTCCCACAATTGATGTTCTTATCATGCTTATAGTTGCTTCTTTTTTTTCCGTATTTTCTCCTTCAGACCGTAATAACATGGAAAATCTAGGGGGTGGGGCTAGTAAAACTTGACCAGTGGTCACAATTTCACTGTGATGGATTGAAAGAGGGGGTACCCCCCTACAATCACCCCAAACGTTTTCCAGGAACAATCTACCATTTTCCCACAATCGATGTTCTTATTATGCTTAAAGCTGCTTCTTTTTTTCCGCATTTTTTCCTTCAGACCGTAATAACATGGAAAATCTAGGGGGTGGGGCTAGTAAAACTTGACCAGTGGTCACAATTTCACTGTGATGGATTGAAAGAGGGGGTACCCCCCTACAATCACCCCAAACGTTTTCCAGGAACAATCTACCATTTTCCCACAATCGATGTTCTTATCATGCTTATAGTTGCTTGCTCTTTCCGCATTTTCTCCTTTAGACCGTAATAACATGGAAAATCTAGGGGGTGGGGCTAGTAAAACTTGACCAGTGGTCACAATTTCACTGTGATGGATTGAAAGAGGGGGTACCCCCCTACAATCACCCCAAAGGTTTTCCAGGAACAATCTATCATTTTCTCACAATCGATGTTCTTAGTATGCTCATAGTTGCTTCTTTTTTTCCGTATTTTTTCCTTTAGACCGTAATAACATGGAAAATCTAGGGGGTGGGGCTAGTAAAACTTGACCAGTGGTCACAATTTTCACTGTGATGGATTGAAAGAGGGGGTACCCCCCTACAAACAACCCAAAGGTTTTCCAGGAACAATCTATCATTTTCTCACAATCGATGTTCTTAGTATGCTTAAAGTTGCTTCTTTTTTTCCGCATTTTTTCCTTCAGACCGTAATAACATGGAAAATCTAGGGGGTGGGGCTAGTAAAACTTGACCAGTGGTCACAATTTCACTGTGATGGATTGAAAGAGGGGGTACCCCCCTACAAACAACCCAAAGGTTTTCCAGGAACAATCTACCATTTTCCCACAATCGATGTTCTTATCATGCTTATAGTTGCTTCTTTTTTTCCGTATTTTCTCCTTCAGACCGTAATAACATGGAAAATCTAGGGGGTGGGGCTAGTAAAACTTGACCAGTGGTCACAATTTCACTGTGATGGATTGAAAGAGGGGGTACCCCCCTACAATCACCCCAAACGTTTTCCAGGAACAATCTACCATTTTCTCACAATCGATGTTCTTATTATGCTTATAGTTGCTTCTTTTTTTCCGTATTTTTTCCTTCAGACCGTAATAACATGGAAAATCTAGGGGGTGGGGCTAGTAAAACTTGACCAGTGGTCACAATTTCACTGTGATGGATTGAAAGAGGGGGTACCCCCCTACAATCACCCCAAAGGTTTTCCAGGAACAATCTACCATTTTCCCACAATCGATGTTCTTATCATGCTTATAGTTGCTTGCTCTTTCCGCATTTTCTCCTTTAGACCGAAATAACATGGAAAATCTAGGGGGTGGGGCTAGTAAAACTTGACCAGTGGTCACAATTTCACTGTGATGGATTGAAAGAGGGGGTACCCCCCTACAATCACCCCAAAGGTTTTCCAGGAACAATCTATCATTTTCTCACAATCGATGTTCTTAGTATGCTCATAGTTGCTTCTTTTTTTCCGTATTTTTTCCTTTAGACCGTAATAACATGGAAAATCTAGGAGGGTGGGGCTAGTAAAACTTGACCAGTGGTCACAATTTCACTGTGATGGATTGAAAGAGGGGGTACCCCCCTACAAACAACCCAAAGGTTTTCCAGGAACAATCTATCATTTTCTCACAATCGATGTTCTTAGTATGCTTAAGTTGCTTCTTTTTTTCCGCATTTTTTCCTTCAGACCGTAATAACATGGAAAATCTAGGGGGTGGGGCTAGTAAAACTTGACCAGTGGTCACAATTTCACTGTGATGGATTGAAAGAGGGGGTACCCCCCTACAATCACCCCAAAGGTTTTCCAGGAACAATCTACCATTTTCCCACAATCGATGTTCTTATCATGCTTATAGTTGCTTGCTCTTTTTCCGTATTTTCTCCTTTAGACCGTAATAACATGGAAAATCTAGGGGGTGGGGCTAGTAAAACTTGACCAGTGGTCACAATTTCACTGTGATGGATTGAAAGAGGGGGTACCCCCCTACAATCACCCCAAAGGTTTTCCAGGAACAATCTATCATTTTCTCACAATCGATGTTCTTATCATGCTTATAGTTGCTTGTTTTTTCCGCATTTTCTCCTTCAGACCGTAATAACATGGAAAATCTAGGGGGTGGGGCTAGTAAAACTTGACCAGTGGTCACAATTTCACTGTGATGGATTGAAAGAGGGGGTACCCCCCTACAAACAACCCAAAGGTTTTCCAGGAACAATCTATCATTTTCTCACAATCGATGTTCTTAGTATGCTTAAAGTTGCTTCTTTTTTTCCGCATTTTTTCCTTCAGACCGTAATAACATGGAAAATCTAGGGGGTGGGGCTAGTAAAACTTGACCAGTGGTCACATTTTCACTGTGATGGATTGAAAGAGGGGGTACCCCCCTACAAACAACCCAAAGGTTTTCCAGGAACAATCTATCATTTTCTCACAATCGATGTTCTTAATATGCTTATAGTTGCTTCTTTTTTTCCGTATTTTTTTCCTTCAGACCGTAATAACATGGAAAATCTAGGGGGTGGGGCTAGTAAAACTTGACCAGTGGTCACAATTTCACTGTGATGGATTGAAAGAGGGGGTACCCCCTACAATCACCCCAAAGGTTTTCCAGGAACAATCTACCATTTTCCCACAATCGATGTTCTTATCATGCTTATAGTTGCTTCTTTTTTTCCGTATTTTCTCCTTCAGACCGTAATAACATGGAAAATCTAGGGGGTGGGGCTAGTAAAACTTGACCAGTGGTCACAATTTCACTGTGATGGATTGAAAGAGGGGGTACCCCCCTACAATCACCCCAAACGTTTTCCAGGAACAATCTATCATTTTCTCACAATCGATGTTCTTAGTATGCTTAAAGTTGCTTCTTTTTTTCCGCATTTTTTCCTTCAGACCGTAATAACATGGAAAATCTAGGGGGTGGGGCTAGTAAAACTTGACCAGTGGTCACAATTTCACTGTGATGGATTGAAAGAGGGGGTACCCCCCTACAATCACCCCAAAGGTTTTCCAGGAACAATCTACCATTTTCCCACAATCGATGTTCTTATCATGCTTATAGTTGCTTGCTCTTTT